>JAEANM010021269.1:0-11904 GCA_017656035.1 Myanophis thanlyinensis
CCCTCTTTATCGATTTGGCTGTAGTTACGTTCAGCCGAGGACAAAGTTCTGGAGTAAAATGCTATGGGGGCTTCCTTTCCATTTGGGAAAACATGGCTAAGGACAGCCCCAACACCATACGGTGATGCATCGCAAGCCAAGGTAACTGGCAAAGTCGAATTAAATTGTATGAGTACTTGGTTTGACAATAACAACTGCTTGACTGCTCTGAAAGCTGTTTGCTCTTCCGGGCCCCACTTCCCTGCAGCTTTCTTTTCGAGTAACCTGTGTAAGGGCTCTGAGATGGATGCTTTGTGGGGCAAGAAGGCACTGTAGAAGTTGAGCAGCCCCAGGAAGGCTTGTAGCTCACTTTGTGGTTTAGGTGCAGGAGCATTCCTAATTGCCTCAGTTTTCTCCTTGGTCGGGTGAATTCCTTGATTATCAATTAAATAACCCAGAAATTCCACCTGCCTTTTACCAAATTGACACTTGTCTTTTTTCAAGTGCAACCCCACATCCTGCAATTTCACAAAAACTCTCCTTATTCTATTCTTTAATTCCTCGGTTGAGGATGCTGATATAAGAATATCGTCAAAGTATGGCACTACTCCAGGTAGGCCTACTAGGAGTCTTTCCATAAGACTTTGAAATAAACCAGGTGCTACACTAACGCCAAATTGCAGCCTGGTGCATTTGAAAGCACCCCTATGGGTCACAATAGTCTGTGCTTCTGCAGTTTTCGGGCAGACTGGCAATTGCTGATAAGCCTGGGCCAAATCCAATTTGGCAAAAACTTTACCTTCCCCCAATTGGTGGAGTAGATGCTGCACAACCGGTACAGGATATGCACTTTGGTGCATTGCTTTATTTAAAGTAGACTTATAATCCCCACAAATTCTTAATGACCCATCAGATTTAATTGGTGTCACTATGGGGTCTCCCAATTTGCATGTTCCACAGGTTCTAATATTCCCTGCTTAAGTAATTTGTCAATCTGTTCGTCAACTTTTTCCTTAAGGGCAAAAGGAACTCTCCTGGGCTTTAGTCTAATGGGGGCTACGTGGGGGTCCAAATTAAAAGAAATCGGTTTCCCTTTATACTTGCCCAACCCATCAGCAAACAAATCGGGGAAGTCACTCATCAGGGCTGCAAAATCGTTGTTGGGAGTCGATGTGTTGATTTTGTTTATGCCTTCGACGTGGAGACCCAGGGCGCGGAACCATTCGAGCCCCAGCAGGCTAGGAAGGGTTCTTTCGACAACTGTTAGGTCCAGTTGCCCTTTAAAGTTTTTGAATTCGACTTGCACCGTCTGACGACCCAAAACGGCTATTCGTCTCCCCTGGTAGTCACTTATTGTTGAATGTTGCCGCTTGAGCTGGTCTCTCCGCAGTCCCGGCATGATCTCTTTCAGCCTCTTCCAGGCTATGATGGTGAGTGCAGACCCGGTGTCTACCTCCATCTGGCACGGCTTGTTCTGGATCTGTAGATTGATCTTGATTTTCTCAGCGCCCTTCTTTTTGCTTAGGCAAATGCGAATGTGATTGGCCTTCTGCTTGAAATCGTTGTTCTTCCTCTTAAATTGGCTTCTCTCAGCTCTTTTGCTATCTACAAAGGAGTTGTCTGTGAGCGCGGATGGCACGCTGGCGCAACAGACTCGCGCCAAATGCCCTTTCTTTTCGCAACGTCTGCAAATCACTTCCTTGAATTTACAAACATTGCGAGAGTGTTTTCCACCGCAGCCGGAACAAACGGATTTGTTCTATCGTTTTCTTGGTTTTTGTTGTTGGTAATGGATCGCCTCATCTGCGCTCGGTTCACTCTCACTCTCTTCATCGACTTGGTTGGTGTTTCCCGCCTTTTCTATTTTGGCGGGCTTTTCAAACTGCTGCGCCTTAGAGCTCTGCTTGATCGAGGCTGAAGACTTCTTTGCGCATTCTGCCGCTCTCGCAATGTCTACAGCCATTTTCCAGGAAAGTTCAGGTTTCGCTAGCAATTTCTGTTGCAGCAACGGGTCGCCTACCCCACAGACTAAACGATCGGTTAGACGTTCTTCCAGATCGTTGAAATTGCATTTTTCTGCCGCCATTCTTAGTTCAGCGATATAGAAATTAATGGATTCTCCCTCTTTTTGGTTTCGCTCATTGAACTGGTGCCTTAGGACAATTCGGGATGGTGGCGGATCAAAATGGTCTTTCAGGATCTTCTGTAGATCTGACCACGGCATGGTCTCTACAGACTGGGGCGAAACTAGACCTTTCGCCAGGCGCAGAGTCCTCTTTCCGCAATACCCGATCAGGAGGGCTCTTTTTTTGTTGTCCGATGCTCTCTCGAGGTCGTTGGCCACGAGGTAGCTGCGGGACCACATCATAAATGCCTCCCACTCTTCTGGTGGGGCGTGCGTTGGCATTGCGGTGGAACTTGCTATCTTCTGCTTGTGCTGTAAGCCTCAAAATCCCATCTTCGTCGCCAGTGTTTTGGTTGGGAATCAAGAGGCTGGAGGCATCGGTTGAGTGACAAAACAGCTCTTTATTGTAACAGCACAAGCAATAACAAGAACAGTATATACAGGGAATTTGACAGCTTATATACACTTTGAACGGCGCGCCTCAGCCAATCAGAGAGCAGGATTTTCCCGCTCTCTGAAAAGCCAGCAGCCAGACTTACTGTCTCCTGGCACTCCTTATAAGGAAATAGAACAGGAGGAATGGTTGGTGAAAATGATAAAAATTGTTGAGATGACTAAGTTTCTTTCTTTCATCAGAGAAAAGACAACATCCACATTTCTTGCTGACTGAAAACCCCTTATATTTAGCGTGAAACAAAAAAATATAAATTTAGGATTTATGGTTTCTATAATTAGATTAGAAAGATTATAGAAAGAAGAGAGCTATGCTGTTACCATAGAGTAAGGGGTAAAATTATAATTATACTGAGATTTTGCATGAAGGAAGATTAGATTTTCTTTCTTTTACACTTTTCTTTTACTCTTTTTTCCTCTACCTTGAACTTTTACTCCTTTTCTCTTTTATTTTTTTCTTTTCTTTTTCTTAGTTTTTATTAGTTTGCATCAGTTTTTATTTTCCTTTAAAAAAAGAAAAAGAAAACATTCTCGTTTCTTACAAAACTCTACGGAGATTGCTGAATTCTCCAAGAAACCAAGTCATATGTTCTTTCAGATTTTGCTTTACGGTTCTGCCTTTACAGGCTTATGGAGACAACTTTCTCATGCTGAAATGTTTAACTGACAAGAGGTTGAACCATTTCTTACAAGCGTAACTTCATGAAGCAGCTCCCAGCATGTGATGAAACTCTAAGGGATTTCTCAGCTTTAGCAGTTCCTGTGGCAGATCTTGAGTCTTTCATCAAGTAATCCTGTAACTCTGTATCTCTAGGGAATTTTGCAGCACTACAGTGTGTTGAGTAGTCCTGGTTTCATGCTTGCCTAATATACAAAGGCTTAAAGTTCAGAGTTAAAACTTACTTTGGCATTGTTAAACTCTTCATGTAGGTTTCAGAGGCATTTAACTTTCTAATCTCAGGATGCTGTGTAAAAGAGGCAAGATTAGTTACTCTTTCCCACTCTTTTGAATTTGATCCCGTAAGCCAACACTGCCTTACACCAAATTGAACTAGGCTCATGTCAGTCTGAAGACCTGCTCCAAATCTTTTCCTAGATACCTGTGCAATAGAGTAAAATGCAAATACAGTCAATGACTGAATTTAATAGTGTTTACTAAATGCAAACTAGTCATAAAAGGGTTTATCATAAGTGATAGAGAGCATGCTAATGCCAAAAGAGCATGAAAAAAACTCAGAGAGAAGAGTTTGATCCCGATGGAACTCAAGGTTGACTCAATCAGATTCTTCCTAGGTCAGTAAAATGAGGATCCAGATTGTTGGGGGCAATATGCAAATAGTATTTTAGCATTGTAAACCAACCAGAGAATGCTGTAAAGTGCTTTGGGGTAATGTATAATAAGACCAAATGCTATTGCTATTAAGAAGATGTAGTACAGTGAACACTTCACTATTTATGGGTGAAAGTAATAGCAAGATTGACCCTTATCAATGGGCAATTACTCACTGGTTTCTTAGTATGTCTCAAGTAACATTAGGAAAGGCAAACAAAAAATAATAATAATCATGGTAAACTTCAAGATTTGAACACATTCAATTTAACCCTCTCATTAAAGTGTTGCCCACAGCACCAAAGTCTTCTGAGTTGGCATTGCTCACAGGAAAAACGTCTTCTGCAGTCTTACTTGTTGAAAGCAGTTGGTATTGAAGTAGGTGCTGAAAAACCATAAAATTGACAGAAATTTTGCTTTCAGGCCAGTTACTGCTTTTACATCACAGACCTATTGGAAAATCTTAAATTTCAACATGAAGGAAGTGAAAGCATCTCTCCCTCCCTTCCATTCAGGGCATAGTAGCTCTGAAGTAGTCCAATGTTGACAGTTGTTTTCTTATAGGAATGTATTATACTACACATCCAAAAGAAAATGGGTACTTCTGAGCAATTATGAACATGGGCACTGCACCTGTCAGCAGCTTCTTAAAATATCTTTCCCAATCTTCTTCAGAACCATTTAAGTTAAGAAGGCACCAACAGTGAACCCACACTCATTCTTTAATAACCCTCTTACACTCTGTCTGTACCACCTTAGTTGAACGTGTTTTCCTGGAATCATGCAGCTATCAGGTTATACCAAGAAAAAAAGCATAATCTTTTAAGGATGCACTGAAAAGGGCAGTACATGTGCCCTTTCTCTGTGCGACAAATTTTCTAAGTACATACAGTTGTTGGGGGTAAGGAAAGGGATTGTGAAAAGAAGAATTGCTTGCAAGGAGGTTCAGGTGACATACGAAGTAGCTTAGATTAATGGTTGCAAATAAAGTGGTGATATTTGTCCTTGTCAGTCTCACGCAGCAAAATCAACAAAGAACTTTGTGATCTATCATAGGCCTCACAACTTCCTTATCTCATGAGCTTTTGAAGTCCTTAGTAGGTTTATATTTATGTCATGGCTATAGTTTAGAGATACAGTAGAAAAAACAGGAAGAAGAGAAAAATATGGAGTTTCTTTTGTTTTGTTCTGACCCAATATAAAATCATTACATTTAACAAGATAAGTTGGTATTTTATATATATAGTTAGCAACTGTAATGTGCTGCGAAGCCTTGAACCTTGTTCAAACTATGAAAAATGAAATTTAACCTTTTTTTAATTGTAATTTTGCCATTTCCTGTACTAGTTTTTATGGGTTGTTTTTATTATTGTCATGAAGTTAAAGATAACATGAACAATTGAAATGTTTCAGGTGTTAGCCATTTCTGATTTGTGCTTGTTTAACTTTTAACCAGGATTGATCAGTTTCTCCAATGTAAAGCATGGCTGATAGGTTAATAGCATGGATCATATGGAAAATAATTAATGTGTGGTAATTGTCATCTGGGAATATCTTACAATTTTCCAGCACATTGCACCACATGTTCATTAAGTTTGGCTCTGGGAATCAATTGTAATTGCTGTTGAAACAGTCTTCCTGCTATAGAACAACCTTCCTGTCTGAGCTCCTTGACTTCATTTTTAGATTGATGATGGAGTTCTCCAGACTTATGGAGGACTTTCACCTACCTTCTCTAGGAAGAGGGTCTGAGGTGTTCCAGGAGATCATGGCCACAATGACAACCTTTGGCCTATCTCAGATCATCTAGAGTTCAATAGAATGGTGGCCATACACTAGAACTGGTGTTCCTATCAGAGCAGCAGATATGAAATCTGAAATTAGTCATAGTCAGATCACACCCTGGTTTCAATGGGATTCCCTAGTGCCAATAGCCAGTGTAGGGATGTTGAAGCCATTACATTGGTCTGCTTCTAATGACTGATGAACCCAGAGGGATTTCAGAGGGAATGGGGGTCTGTGTTGCTGTAGTTTCAGGATCAATACTGGTTTTAATCTTTAAAACCTTTCATAGTATTTGACTGTCTTATCTGAGGAGCTAACACTCCCCAATTATATCAATCATCCCATTAGGTCTGGCAGAGAAGGTATGTTGTGGCTACCATTTGTTAGGGACTTACATTTGGTGGGTCCCCGAAGATGTGCCTTCCCTACCACTTATTTTGGAATATCTCCCTATCCCTGAAATCTCCCTATCCCATGCCTGCCCATGTTCTGAAAATTCCTTGAGACCTGGTTATGTTATCAAGCCTGACAGTCCCAGCAGACTAATAACATTCAAAGATGGTTTCACTATTGTGATTGATACATTCACTGTCTATGCCTTGTGATTTGTATATTTTAATTTTAATACTATTTTAATCTTCAATAATGATTGCTTTATATTTTTATAGTTATTGCTTTATATATTTGCTTTATTTTACTGTTGTATGCTGCCCAGAGTCACTTCTTGTGAGATAGACAGCCATATAGATTTGATAGATAAATGAATATATAGATAATATAGCTAATGTAAATCCCCACATTGTTGTGATGATGCAATAGGGTGAGAACATTGCCATAGCAAATATGAGGACAGAGTTGGCAATCTGGGTATCATTGTTCCATCTGTGTCATAGGCCATTGTCTCTGATTAGTAGTCATTTCAGATTACATGGCTGTTTGTGATTGGAATGTGATCTGGATTCTCAGGAGGGACGGAGTGCATTCCAGGAGCGCAAAAGACAACTCAGTTCAGATAAGTTGGTGTGGAAGAAAAGAGGTGAACAGCTCTTCCCTAATAGCTTCCAGAGTATATGTTTTATGGGGTGGTTAATATGCTTTAGTTTGCCAGGATAATGTATTCAGATGAGGAACAATAAATAAATCTGCTTGAAAGAATCACAATTATTTTTTTTCTTGATTTGGAGGTGGGGGAGTGATGCTGACACCATTTATAAACAAGTGAAAAACTTCCATTCTATGTTTGTGAAAGGGAAGTGTCACTCTCCAGGTATAATTAGGAGTTGTAGATGTTAAATGAATTGCTTCCTATTGACTTCCTTTCTGAATCCATTTTTATTTATTTATTTCTGTATATCAGTGTGGATGTTGATTGGTTTTTTTTATTAGTACTGTAATTACACAAATGCCTAATTTAAATCCCAATTATTGTATTTGTTGAGCACACAAATATTCAGAAGTGTGGATATATTGTGGCACTTACCAATACACAATAGTTTGCAGTATGTTCTGGAGAGAAGTTGGCAGCATGTCTATATGCATCATGGTCACATATTTTCCTGTAAAATGCAATGATGACATACCCATTTGTTAGTTTCACAGAAGTGTGCTAAGAATTAACTTGTTACATAGATTGAACTAGCTTCGGGTTGATGTGAATCTTAATTGAGATACTGATGGAACTGATAAAGCTTCTTGTCTCAGGATTCAGATTATAAATGTAACATCAATAAATCAAAGGTAGAGAAGTGGTTTGTGATGGCAGGACTGAATCACAGTTTGTATTGCACTGATCTGGAGACACTTACCCCCCCCCCCCCAAAAAAAAATGAAAATAAGTTGGGCTATTATGTACTACAGCAAGAGAACACATAGACAACTATCATATGAATATTATTAAATCACAGTTGGGTCCCCAAAATATAGTTCTAAGATCCATAAGAGCAGAATAGAATCAGAAATTGGGTTGAGTAAAGCAGAAAAATCTAACAAGGTTCCATACAGACAACCCAAAGAATTAAAAGAAACATTGTCTCTATCAAACAGCTTAGCTTCTCTTGCTGCCTTATTTAGTCACCGATAGTTGACCCTTCTTTGACCCAGCTATCACCTGCTGCTTAGCTTTGAGTGCATACAGCCCATCCAGCCTTTGAGCATCTATCCATCAACGATAGAGTCCTTCATGAGTGAAATATTTAATAACTGGGGATGTGACTTTACACATCTGAAGGAGACACAGAGTTGTTGACTGTGCTAATTTTCAATAATTCTGAAGTTGCTAAATCAGCTTTCCTCTTCAGTTATTTTGCCTTCTAGAACGAAGGAGAGTAAAGAAGTATCCAACATAATCCTGGTCGTGACATAGATTCAATATATAGTGGCAGAAGTTGGCAATTTGCTATGCTGTAATATCATCAGAAATCATATTACCGATCATTTGTAATACTTCATTGTATGGGATGTTGGTCTACACAGTTTCAACATCCATGATGTTCAGGATGGTGCATTCTGATAAGACTATTAATAAATAGTAGTTTTCTCAGGAAGTCTGCAGTCTCTCACATAGAGCTTTGGTGAAGTATAGTCTTAAGAACAAATGCCTACAAAGCCATATTTGAAAAGACAGCAAATGCTACCTTCACAAAGAAGTTGAAAGTACTGTAGATCACCTCCTACAAGAAGATGACATTGATTGACCACAATGACAGGTAGTAACAATACTACACTACAATATATACAAGAAATACCATTTGCCTGCAAGGAAGAACTGGTGGCAAAACAAAATAGTAGTAAGAGAAATAAAAAAGCTAAGGTGTTTTGAGTCAATTCAAACAGACAAGCACCTACCACACAACACTCCAAACTTAACAAAGGTTGATAAGACAGACAAAAATGTCTGCACATTGCAAAATTTGGAGATAGTAGAAGAGAAGACAAAGTAGAGGAGAAAGGCAAAGTAGAGTTCTACTTTTATTTGCAAGTCTTTGTACTTTGTGAATGACTGTGACAAAAGGAAGCAAAGACAGGTGCCTTGTGTAGAATAAATATCTGGAGCACCACCTGAACTCTTATTGCCATTGACAAAATCATAATCAGTCAATTGCACAATGCAGCTTTAATTGGAACAGCTTACATCCTGTGACCAATTCCTTTAACAAGGAATCAAACAATAGCTGCCTATCTCTGGAAGTACTCAATAGGTGGACAAAATTGCCAAATCCATTCTAAATGTCTAGCTGACCGTGGGGCCAAACATAATAATTTTATAAAACTTATATATTGTTTGACATTCATTGACTCTGGATGGCTCACAACACTCAAATAAATTACATGATAATCCCGAGAGTTAGGAAGGGTTAGTTCTCACCAATACAGATATTAAAGTAAGGCTCATCAGTGGAGAATAAAAAGCTCCCACAAGTATGATGTTTCTATATTTCAGGAAAAAAAATAGTTGTCAAGGATCATCAAATGCTTTAGGCATATAAAATGTGCAAACCAGCACATTATTTCTATTGAGTGAGCAATAAAAGCTGTGTACTAAGGAAATCAAAGCAAAAAATTCAGAAATGAAAGGGTAGCATTCACAGTTTCTATTTTAACTTACAGAAAAGGGGCTCATGAAACTAAGTGATCAGCAAGAACTTGAAGATAAGGAAGATTTTTCCAGCATGTGAAACATTTTATTTGAATGGCAATTAAGACGTACAACTCCACTATGAACAGCTAGATTACAGAAAAATTTCAATGTAAAAGCTGATTTTTAATTTTATTCAGGAAGCTTTGGGAAGAGCATTAAAAGCTGTAATTTTACTTCTAATGTATTTTTTTTCTATTGAGGATTAGCTATAGAAAATTCTACTTTAGATTGTTCCATTCCATAAGTCATAACAAAATGCTATTCACTTCTTTAAAGGTAGATCAATATTTATCATTGCAATTTACATGTAAATGTTCTTTTTGTTCCTGTAAATAAATAATATTTTTTTAAAAAAAAAAAGTTTGCTTACTTTCTTTCTTTTTAAAATTGATACCAACTGATCTCAATCAGTAATATTCTGCTTCTGGGTACATCTGTTGTTGGGAATAATGTTTTCTGTAAAAAAATTACAAAATGGTGAATTTCATAATGGTTGTTAAGCTTATCCACTACTAAATAGAAGTGACTGTACAATGTGTTGAAAATGTTTTTTTAAGAACTGTCTTTGTTTCTGATAGGCAAAAGATTACATCAGATTATATAAAATGTCCTAATGGTTTACATATAAAAATAATATTTTATGTTTTTTGGGGGGGACATCCCGGAAATATTTTAAAAGCTACTTAGAAATCTTCTTGCTAAATTGAAGAAAATGACAGAAAAGCATGTAGGTGTATAGAGACATTTGGTGGCATCACTCATATTTGGTCAGATATGACTGATCTCCTTTCTAGCGTTCCTTCCTAGAAGTTTCCTTTTCATCAGTGCTAGCCCAGGGAGTGCAATTACCTTCTTTTAAAGGTTTGTATGACAATGAGGGCAATCATAATTATGTAGAGGGTTATTTATTTCTTTACATAATTGTTTTTTTCTCGTGTTTTGAGCATTGTTTACAGTACCAGAAATCTTCATTGTTCAATAGAAAAATTTTTTCCAAACATGTTGGATCAGCTCTCTCCATCAACATGGCAATGGGAAGAAACCAGAAGAGTTGTCATCCAAATATTTTAGAGAGCATCAGGTTGCCCAGCTTCTTCATATTTTACATTTTGGGCTGGTCATCTAAAAAGTAGAAAGATAATGGACATGTAATCAAAAACACATTTTCACATAGGAACAGATGAGTCGGGTCGACCATATGATGTATAAAAAGTGAGGACAATCTAGTAAATGTATTTTGTATATTATGTTTTTACAAATTAAACATATTTGATATCGTGTTTGGATCTTTTCCTGTGTAAGTTTGATAGTATCTTGGCGACGTTTCGGCGAGGTCCCACTCGCCATCTTCAGGCTGTTGTTTTTGACTTTGTGCTAGTGCAAGCAAAGCACGAAGCCAAAAACACCAGCCTGAAGATGGCAAGTGGGACCTCATCGAAACGTTGCCAAGATACTATCAATCTTATACAGGAAAAGACCAAAACATACCTAGACCTACATACCTGTACCCCTGAAAATCTATATATATTTGTTTTCATAAGTATATATATCCACAGTTGGTAGTTGATAACTTCAGGAAGGAAGGGCAAAATAAAATAAAATAAAATAAGATCTATTATGATTTAGATCAATTGATAGATGTTGATTCATAATTTCTATATATTCTACAAATCTGATTTAAAAAAAAACAGAACTGATTTATGGAGAAATATGTGATAGGAGAAAAATAGTAAGTCCTATTGCATAAGCAGAAATGTGCTTACTTACCTGATAAAGCTAGGAAATAGAAATATGTCTTAGAAATTAATATATTGCCCTAATAGTCTTTTAAACAAATTGAGTTTGATTTTTGCAGCTTTCCAACTATTCTTTGTCAATTTAGAAAATGTAAAAAGGAAATAATTATGACACAGACCTATGGAGTATCATCAAGAGGTGGCTTCTGGAATTTGTCAATTGTCTCTGTTGTTGATATATTCATAACTAAGAATGTCTACTGTTGTTCTTTTTTGGAGAGGATTTAATTGAATCTATCCATTTAAATGTGAAATTAGCTATAATCATTCCTCCATGAAGGGTTTGAGCTTCTGATGTGAAAACAACCCATAATGGGCACTCATGAATCACTGTAAAAGGTTCTAGGCACTAACCTTCTGTTAGAAGTATGTCTTAAATGAAAGAAATAAAGCATGTCTTCATTTGTAATTGAACAGATATGCTGTGTTACACTGCTAAACTGTGCCTAATTGATTTTAATTTATGAGCCATAGTTGCATTATTTACGAGGCAAAAGGTTATACTTTTAGATTCCTTTACAATTCGCTATTTTGATTATTCTATTAATATCCAAATATTGTTTTTTTCTTTTTTCAATTTTATCAAAACATATTTTATTAAACCAATCAGCTTAGCTTATTAGATAGTAAATGCATAAGATGATGATTCACAATTGATGGTACCCATACTACATGTAACTTTGGTAGTAGGCTAGATAGTATAATGGTAAGTCACTGAATTTACCATTAGTGATTTTTTTTTAACTTCCATACCATCTTCACTGAAGTGCTTCTAGATATCAAAGGCCTAAAAGGTTTT
>JAEANM010021271.1:0-11904 GCA_017656035.1 Myanophis thanlyinensis
GGAGCCAGTGCAGCTCGCGCAGGAGAGGTGTAATATGGGAGCTCTGAGGAGCTCCCGAAATTACCCGCGCGGCCGCACTCTGCACCAACTGCAGCCTCTGGATGCTTTTCAAGGGGAGCCCCATGTAGAGAGCATGATCACACATGGCCCACCTACCTGTCCACTCCACTGAGAATGGAGGTGAGCTGATAGCCAGGGATGATGGTTTTGAAGAGCAACCATCCCAGTTAGGAGTAGGGATTGAATAGAATTAGCCTGTACTCCTTATGTGAATGCAATAGGGCAAGGTCTGGCCCCCTTTGAGCCTTACCTTTGTATTTCATGGGTGAAAACTGCCACTCTGGGGAGATTCATAAATGGAATGGGCATAAAGCAATAAAATAGCCAGTTTAACACTACACTCATGGGTCTGGCCTCTCGGAGCCGGAAGAGGAAAATAGTTGGGCTGGCTCTGAGTAACCCTGCTCCAATCCTCCATAGCCCACCGAGATTTTCTGTGAAGGGCAACGGCAGCTGTGCAAGAGGCCATCACACACTCTGGGCAAGGGGTCTAAGGGTTGGTAGAGCAATTCACCCCCTCCCCTTCCCAAACAAATGGGAAAGCATAACAATAACAAAATAATAATCACCCTTGCAGAAACCAAGCCCCTTGCACGAGAGCAAGAATGGAAGATCCTCCACAGAGAGAAAAAAAACCCACCCCTGCTCAGTCTAGGAAAAGACAGATTGTTATGATAAGGAAAACCCCACAGGGATGCAGCTGGGAGACTTTCAGCTAACACAATAAGTACTGACAGGATTAACACAATAGGCACACTGAAACTCAAGACTTTACATCTCCATCCCCTCCCAGCAGTTAGGATTAACCTCTTCCTCCTTGAATGACCAAACCCGAAGGAATTATCCCATCCAAAGGCATGCCCCCATCAGACCCCATTGAAATATCTGAATCTCAAGAGCTAGAAAGAGTATAAAAACTCCAATAAATGCTTCACAGATCAGGTAGCTAGTTCAGAACCCTTTGCGGATGTCACTGGTTTCCGAAAATAAACTTCTTCCCAGCAGCTTGCTTCCTTGTCTATTTGCTCTCAAGCGCCAACAGCTTCATCCCATCTGGAGGGATGAACCTGGGTTAGTTTTTCTTCCAATTGTCTTGGGCGTCCTCCTTTGTTAGAGGAGAGTGAAGCCTCCACTGGTGTTCCCATTCCAGCACCACCAAAGACAGGCAGGGAAACCCAGCTGGCCTCTGGGTCACATGATCAGGAGGGAGGCGGGCTTAGATCTCTGTCTTTCAACCTTGGGGACTTTAAGATGGGTGGATTTCAACCTTGCCAGCTGGGGAATTCTGGGAGTTGAAGTCCACCCAGTGGTGGTGTTTTAGCCGAAAACCCGGTCAAAATCCGTTAAGAAATACTCAGACACGAGGTCAATTTGGATGACCATGAAGGGTCCCATTTATTCCTAGCCGCGAGCAAAGCTCACAATGAGCTTTCGCTCAGGTCGTAAGTGGAGGAGAAAAGGAAACCGTGGCTTTTTATATTTTGCCGCGGTGTCATTTTCCGCGCTTCCCATTGGCTGGGCGAACCAGCCAATGGGAAACGTTCTTTTGGCAGCCAATCAGCTGCTGGTTCAAAAGTCCGCACAGTCGGACCGGAGTGGAAACTCCGACCGTGCCTGCGTGGTACATTACACCTCTCCCCTCTTGGATGGAGTGTTCGAGACTTCCGTATCGCGCAGGCATAGTCCTGTAGGTAAGCTGGGCGGTGCCGGGTGCGAGTTGAACGGCTCAGGCTCTGTTCATTTGAGCTGCTGCCGCTGCCATGGACGGACGTGCTGGGGACCTCTTCTGTTCCTGGTGGTTGCGGTGGCGGCGGCAGTGGTGTCGTTGGCGGCGACGGCGGCTGTTGGGCCTCGGTGGCTGTTGATGGTGTGAAGAAGGCCCCAGGTACGTAATGCGCAACTCCCCCTGAGTAGTCTATCTCCCTTGGGTTGTCAGGTTCCCCCTCCCCACTGGGCCTGTTCTCTTTTATTATTCTTCCCCATAGTTGGTCGATGTGCCTTTTCCAGGTGCGGACATCGTTTAATTTTACTTTGTATGATTTGGGCCTGGTTGACCGGTTGATGGTCCCAGGCACGCATTTGGGTGGGCCTGGGTAATTCCTTGCGTATACCCCTTCCCCCTCTAAGAATGTTCGTACCCTTTGGGAGGAAAATGTGGGGAGTGGGGGGGGGGTCATCCGGGTGGACTCTGCTCAGGGGAATCTTTATTTTGCGCCCCATTAAGAGTTCGGCGGGGCTACGGTTGGAAGTTGTGGAGGGGGTGGAGTGTTGGGTGAGAAGAAAAGTATTTATTTTCTGTTGCAAATTGCCCAAATGCATGCGGTTGACAGCTTCCTTCATTGTTCGCACAGCCCGTTCTGCCCGTCCATTTGCCATGGGTCTGTAGGGGGCAGAGGTGGTGTGGTGGATCCCTAGGCTGGTGAGAAAGTTTTTGAAGTCGTCTGCTGTGAATTGGGGGCTGTTGTCTGATACTAGGACGTCCGGAATGCCTTGTGTTGCAAAAGTTGCCTGTAAGGCGGCTACGGTGGCTTCAGTGGTGGCTGAACGCATTGTTTGGACTTCGGTCCAGTTGGAATGGGCATCCACAGTGATGAAAAGCATTTGCCCCTGAACAGGTCCCGCAAAGTCCACATGGATTCGGGACCAGGGGTTCTGAGTGGTGTCCCATTTCGAGGATAGCGCTGCCGGCGGGGCAGCATGGGACGCCTGGCATGGGGGACAGAGTTTGACTTTCTCTTTGATGTCCTTGTCGAGGCCGGGCCACCATACATAGCTTCTGGCCAGTGATTTCATTCGCACCATGCCCAGGTGGCCCTCATGGATGGCTGTGAGAATTTTTCCCCGCAAGTGGGGGGGTATGATGACTCTGTGTCCCCACAGGAGGCAGCCCCACTGGGTGGACAGTTCAGACTGTCTATTTTCAAAGGGTTTGAATTGTTCTCCCTTTGCATTGGGGGCCACCCCTTGAGCACCCATTGCAGGATGGCTGCAAGGGTGGGATAGCTTGTTGTATGTTTTGCGATGATGTCCGCTGTGACTGGATTGTCTGGAATATGTTCAATCAGTAGTAAGGGAAGAGTTGGGGCCGGGTCGTGTGGGCTGGATGGTAGCGGGTAGCGGCTGAGGGCATCAGCGTGTGGTATCTGAGTCCCGGGGCAGTGTTCCAATGTGTATGAGTATGCTGCCAGGAACTCGATCCAGCGGGTCATGCGGGGGGAGAGTACTTGTGGGGTTTGTTTGTCCCCCGCGATGAGGCCCAGAAGGGGTTTATGGTCAGTTACAAGTGTGAATTTCAGGCCATAAACGTAGTCATGGAAACGTTTGATCCCTGCCACAGCGGCCAGAGCCTCCTTGTCTAGTTGGCTGTAGTTCCTTTCAGATGCAGAAAGGGTTCGTGAATAGAAGGCTATGGGCGCTGTATGGCCATCGGAAAACACATGGCTTAGAACTGCCCCCACACTATAAGGTGACGCGTCGCAGGTTAGCTCAACTGGTGTGGTTTCACTATATTGAACCAGCAGGCTGTTAGAAGTAACCAATGCTTTAACAGCTTGGAACGCCTTTTGTTCCATGTCCCCGCAGTGCCATGGCATCATTTTATTTAGCAGCTTATGGAGAGGTTCAGCGATTGTGGCTTTTTGCCTCAAAAACATGCTGTAAAAGTTAAGGAGTCCCAAGAATGCTTGCAGCTCTGTTTTGTTGGAGGGGGGGGGCTTGAATGGCCACTGTTTTACTTCTAGTGGGGTGTATACCCGCTGCATCTATTCTGAATCCCAAGAATTCAACTTCGGGGACGCCTATTAAACATTTGTTTTTATTTAGCTTAAGTCCTGCGTCCCGGAACCTTTGGAGGGTAGTTCTGAGCTTGGTGATGAGTTCTCGGTGGTTTGCAGCGGCCACCAGGATGTCATCAAAATACGGGGTGACTCCAGGGATGCCCTGTAACAAACGTTCCATTAGGGACTGGAATATCCCCGGGGCTGTACTAACCCCAAACTGTAAACGCATGCATTTAAACGCCCCCCTATGAGTAACTATGGTTTGGGCTTCTGCTGTCTGTTCATCCACCGGCAATTGTTGGTATGCTTGTGCCAGGTCTAGTTTAGTGAAAAATTTTCCTTGTCCCAGGGAATGGAGGAGGTGCTGGATGACTGGAACTGGATTTGCATTCCATTGTAATGTTTTGTTAATTGAACACTTATAATCAGCACATACGCGGATAGACCCATCAGGCTTAATTGGGGTGACAATGGGGGTCTCCCACCTGGCATGGTCAATTGGCACTAAGATGCCCTGGGCTATTAATTTGTCCAATTGTTCATCAACCTTAGGTTTGAGAGCTAAGGGCACTCTCCGGGGCTTAAGCCTGATTGGAGGAATGGAAGGGTCGAGGCTGAACGATATAGGGGTCCCCTTATATTTCCCCAGCTCACCGTTAAAGACGTCTGCAAATTCTGCAACGATGTCGTCTTTGGTGTTGGTTCCGGCGGTGGTGAGGTTGATGGTTTCCTCCTCTTCGAGGGTTAATTTCAGCTGATGAATCCAGTCTCTGCCCAATAGGTGTGGAAATTCCCTCTCTGTTATTATTAGTGGCAGGTAGTCACAGAACTGCTTGTGTTCCACGAGGACGTTGATTTGTCCCAGGAGGGGAATTGATTTACCTTGGCAATCTTGTAGAGCTGTTTGTGAAGGGCTCAAATTCCCCTTCTGAACGGTGGGCATCAGGGACTTCAGTGCTTGCCACGATATGATAGTTACTGGGGAGCCTGAGTCTATTTGGAATTTGCAGTTCTGCCCTTCGACGCTCACCAAGGTGCTGAATTCTCTGGAATCTTCGCCGTCTCCCGAGGTTTGCTGAACATCTGCATAGATGGTCCAGCATCCCTCATGTGGTCTTCTGGTTGTGTTGGTGGACCATCTCTCATTGTTGGCTGGTCCCCTCTTGGGTTGGGTACCTCGCGAGCCACGTGGTGGTGCCCCTGGTTGCAGTTGGGTTGGTGAGGCTGTGCAGCAGGCACGGGCTATGTGCCCCTTTTTTGAACAGAAACTGCAGATTGCATGTAGGAAAGGGCAGTTTGTGCGCGGGTGATTCCCATTGCATCCAGCACATGGGTTGTGGCGGGGTCTGGTAGCCATCTTGGGGTCTCTCGTGGCCCTGACCAGGTGAAGGTTGCCATCTTGAGGGTCCCTCATGGTCCTACCTGGGTGGAGGTCGCCATCTTGGAATAGGTCGTCGTCTTCTTCATCATATGATGCTTGGAATACTTGGCCCACTCGTTTTGTTGGGGGCTACGAAGCCTCAGCGCTCATGGCTTCTTCAATTGCTGTAGTCAGTGAGCAGTTTGGTCTGCCTACGAGCTGACGTTTGAATTTTTCATCGTGAAGTCCCCGCACGAACCGGTCCCTTAACGTGTGGTCCAACTCAGGGCCGAACTCACAGTCTCCAGCTAGGATTCTTAGGGCTGCTAGATAGTTGGCGATGGACTCCCCGTCCTTCTGCTTTCTGTCAAACTGTTTAAACCTTCGGAATAGCACTGAAGATTTTGGTGCAAAATGCCTTTGTAAGCCGTCTTTCAACTCAGTCCAGTCTACCTCATACATCGTCTTGGGGGTGGTGATGGACCTCGCTACTTGGTGTACGTGCCGTCCGCAGCAGTTTAGGAACAGACCTTGCTTTTCTTTGTCTGTAAGGTCAGTCAGGCGGTTTCCAATGTTGAAGAAGTCGAAACATTCTATGAAAAGGTCCCATGGCTCTGTTAGTGGGTCGAATGCATTTCCCCACTTGTGAGTTCTGCATCGATTGTGCTGTTGGAGCCGATGGTGCGGCTGCAGCAGCGGCTGGAGGGGTCATGGCCATCGTAGGTCTTCAGTCGTTCGGCTGTTGTGGGTGTTAATCGTCTTTCAGCATCCCACCTTCGTCGCCAGTGTTTTAGCCGAAAACCCGGTCAAAATCCGTTAAGAAATACTCAGACACGAGGTCAGTTTGGATGACTGTGAAGCGTCCCATTTATTCCTAGCCACGAGCAAAGCTCACGATGAGCTTTTGCTCAGGTCGTAAGTGGAGGAGAAAAGGAAACCGCAGCTTTTTATATTTTGCCGCGGTGTCATTTTCCGCGCTTCCCATTGGCTGGGTGAACCAGCCAATGGGAAACGTTCTTTTGGCAGCCAATCAGCTGCTGGTTCAAAAGTCCGCACAGTCGGACCGGAGTGGAAACTCCGACCGCGCCTGCGCAGTACATTACAGGTGGGAATCAGCCGGTTCGCACCGGTTTGAGAGAACCGTTGGTTAACTCTTTGTGAAATTCTGCGAACCGGCTGAAGAGTCAAGCTAGCCTTCCAGTAGCTCACACACATCCCTGCTCATTTGTAAAATTTCTTAAGGGTGAGGCCAATCAAGTTGGCCATGCTGACCTGGTCACATGACCACCCAGCCGGCAGAGAACTGGTTGTGTTGAATCCCACCATTGAGTCCTCCCATCTTAAAATTCCCAAAGTTGAAATATCCTGTTCTAAAAGGTTGTTCTGCCCCCACTCCCACCCCTACCAGATCCAGCCTGTTTCCAAACAACAGCACTTTTGGAGGATCAGTGCTAAACCCTAATTTCTTTTCCCACCAAGGTGTGGGAAGATTGAAAAGGGGGCTTTCACACCTAACAGTCTGGACCTAAGCAACTGGATGAAAGCACCCTTGTTCCCTTATCAAGTTCTGCCCTAAAAGGCCACATGGGAAGGAAACATGTCCTTTTAGCACAGCTCTGTGGCTGTTGTACTTGTGTGACTGAATTATCACAGCCACAAGGAATTGGAGCAGAGGCAGATCCAGATGAAATAGTCTGCGCATCTCCAACAAGGCACGTTAGAGCTTGTAACCTGCAAGGAAAAATAGCTGGGTTCCCACTACACGCCCAAGCTATAAACCCTGTATGATTTTGGATTTGTTTCTTTGGAAAAAGGAGCTGCAGCTTTTGAGTGCAAAAAGTAGGTTTGATTTCTGTGAGGGTGGGTGGAGGTTGTCGCTGCAATTAAGGGGTGCAGCATCTTAGTATGATGATGAATTTAATCCAGTGACCTTCTTGGCAGCATTCCAGGAAGATCTTTATTATCCCGACTAAAGTGAGAAATGAATTGGCTAATGGAGAGGACTATTTTTAATTGCAGCTTCTTTGTTCTACCACCATAATGTCACAAGCACATCTGTTCAGAAAGAGTACCAGTTGAATAATAAAAGTGCTTTTGGGGTTGGTTTATTTCCAGCACAGAAGGTCGCGTAGTCAGGTTGTTGCTAGAAGAGAGATGGAATTTGCATCAAAGTTCTGATTCTGAGGGTCAGCCAAAGGGAATAAGAACAGCAACAACAATGACTGTGACTCGATACTCCTGTTTCTGCCCCTCAAAGTTGCCCTCGCCTCTTTATTATGGCCTGTCATCTTCCACCCCTCCAGCAGCCAAATCAGAGGAGGAGGCATGGGAGTAAGGGTCAGCATCAAGGCAACCTGAGAGCTCCAAGGGGGAAGAGGGAATGGAGCTGGCAGAGAGAGAGAGAGAGAGAGGCAGAGCCTGGACCATCCATCAGCCCTCAGATGGAGAGTCAACAGCCCCCAGGTCTGGAGGTG
This sequence comes from Myanophis thanlyinensis, assembly GCA_017656035.1. Lineage (NCBI taxonomy): Eukaryota > Metazoa > Chordata > Lepidosauria > Squamata > Homalopsidae > Myanophis > Myanophis thanlyinensis. Next base: position 7,674 of record JAEANM010021271.1, read on the forward strand.
GCCGATGAGGAAGAGGAGGAACAGCTGGGTCCAGTGCCTGACATGCAGATGCACAGAGGAGAGGAGAGCAGTGGGAATCTATGGGCCGGTCCTTGGGACAGAACAGCCACTGCTGCTAGCGAAGCCCCACCCTAGCTTTGGGGACAAAAGGTAGGGAGTGGAGATGAATAGGTGCGGCAGACAATTATTCATCTCCCTGCCAGACAGATTTATTAACCTGCTGTGTGTGTGAGAGAACGAATTTTTGCCAGGGCTGCTGGACTCCTAATAAAGGAATCATTGATTTAACTACAGAGGGCTTGTCATGTTTTGGAGCTGGGTCAGAACACAGCTGTATGACATTCAGATGAAGTTGCAGGAGATATCCGGATCCCTCCTGCAAAGGCCTGCTGCCCCACCTCCGCCCGTTTCTTTCTCCTGTACTGCTCTTTCCATCCAATTCCTTCCAGGCCATTGCTTAGCCTGGCCCGGCCTGGATCTTCTTCAATCTTCTTTCTTTCCTCTTGTCTCAATTTAGCTGCCCTTCCCAAGTTCTGTGGATCATTTCCCTTGACCCAAAATGTACTGAAAAGCCCAGGACTCAGGAGGGATTCAACCATTAGCAAGTCCCCTCAGAGTGGGGTCATTGGCAATGGAGAGGTCATCAGAGGCATGGGCATATTTAATCTAGAAGAGGCACGGTATTAGGTTGAATTTGGTTGAATTTTGGGAAAATAAACTACTCCTCAGAGAATCTTGAGGAAGGCATCTTGATGGTTCCCGGAAAGGCTGAACAGCCAGCTCTCTTGAGATCTGCATTTCTGCTTTGAACAGGAAGTGAACTGGTTGGTCTCAAGAAATCCCTCCAACTCAGATCCTAAACATTGCCTTATTATAGTAACGGCACAGGTGATTTTGCTGGAGGCCAAAAATGCAAGATGTGCATACACTCTTGTTTCTAAGACCCGGATGTACAATTAAGAGTGGGAGTTCGTAACTGAATTGTGCAAAGTTCACATCCCCAGAGCTTGGAAATTGACCTAATGCGATTAAGCCAATTGATTAATTAATTAAGCTACTCAAATAAGCAATCCAAAGGTGCCCAGGAGAAAGGTGTGGGCAGCATATCCACCTGGAGGCTGGACAGGGATAAAGGTTGCTTGGAAAATGTAGATTTATTTTCTGGGTCAATCTAGCCTTTTTTTAAAAAAAACAACTTGTGTCCTCTGAAGTGAGTGGCATTTTCTTTTCACTTGCTCTCAAAGCTCCCCACCTGCAGCACTTTGTGCTTAGTCAACAACAGCTTTTGTGCTTTTGCTAACAAATCTGCCTCCCAGACTATTTTTGGCATCTCTTCTCAGCACAGGCAGTCCGGGGCGAGAGAGTGTTAAGACACTTCGTTTCACAAATAGGTAGAACACCTGCCCACAAAACATTCATCCCTTCTGGAATAAAAGGGAGGTGTTGCTCAGAAGAAAGATTCCTTGCCCAGCTAATCTTTAGCTCCCAATTTTGGAGTACTTTCTCTTGAAATCTTATTTTATCATTACCAAAAAATGCACACGCTTGGGATTGATTTCCACTTATGCAGAGAAGACAAATTCCTTGTGTGTCCAATCACACTGGGCCAATAAAGAATTCTATGTGCATTCTGTGTGTTTTCCAGCATGCGCACGAATTAAAATAATGGCATCCCAACCCGAGGTGAAATTCAGCCGGTTCGAGCCGGTTCGCTAGAACCGCTAGTAAATTTTCCAAGCAATTCGGAGAACCGGTTGTTAGAAGAAATCTCCTTTTGGTTTTTTCCCACGTTACAGGGTTAATCCTGTAAGGAAGGCAGGAAAGAAACATCCTGGTATTGTTTCCAGCCTAATCTTTATTGCTCTGCTTACAGAAACTACCCACCCAGTTACATGGCCACGCCCACTGCCACGCCCACAGAACCGTTAGTAAAAAAATTTGAATTCCACCACTGACCCCAATAGCAGTGGAAGTCTGGGGTGGCAGCGGTCTCAGTTTTTCATGTGGTCTCTTTGGAAAATTAATTGCCCACCGCTGAGTTAATGGTTAAGTTCCATTAAAATGCTAAGCTTTCCACCAAATATTGAACCATGCTAATAGCATGACTACATGGAGACATTCGTGTTTGTTTGTTTCCTTGATAAAAGGAGAGCCTCGTTGCTTCCTGGGATTTTTTTTTTCCAACATCCTCCTTGGAATCTATAACTCTAGCCTTCGGTTGGAAGAAATATCCATCTGGTTCAGTTCCAAGCAGGGAGAAAGACACCGGAGACAAAATGGAGGCTGGAGGCCGATTGGAAAGATTAAATGGTGAAGCAGAACCACATGGATGGTCCTGGGCAGCTGACCACATGGAGTTGAGAGTCAGGGGTTTTTATAACCTTCTCTTGGGTTTTGAACTTGAGCTTCCTGTTCCTGCACAAGAACATGTATACTTTTGGCTGTTGTCAGTCTCCCATGGGGCCATGTAGGGGTCATGTTTGTCTGAGCTACTTTGGTTGAAGTTTGCTGGGTGATGCAATGTCCCCAGGTGATTGTGCCCTGCTGGATGGGTTAATCCTATTATGTCCTGGAGGGTCCTGTCTTAATCCCATCACCCTAGAGCTGGAGGTCTTTTGTCTTGTAGATAGGCTGACCCGGTCTTTCTTAATGGGCACCAAAATATCTGCTGGGGGCAGGAAGCTGCTTTCTGTCTTTAAAACTTGTTTCTTCTTTTGTGATCCAGGGAAATATAAAATTCTGCTTTTTCAATATTTCCTAAAATATTTCATTCTTCTGGGACGGGAGTGGCTTCCCATACTTCATTGTAGTCTCCTAACCTCTTATTGAGAACCAGTTTTGTGTAGTGGTTAAAGTCCCTGTCTAGAAATCAGGGGATGGTGAGTCCTTATCCTGCCTTACGCACAACGTGAACGGGAGACCTTGAGCCAGTCACACACTGTCAACCCTAGTAAGAAGGCAATGACAAACCACTTCTAAACACCGGCCAAAGAAACTGCCCAGGGACTTGTTCAGGCAGTCATCAAGAGTCAGGATTGACTCAAAGGCACAACAACGACAAAGAAAACCCAGTGTTAACCAGTTTGAGCCACACCCACCCAGTCAGCCATGCCCCCTCTGTCCTGCCCCCCCCCAACATCAATCACAGCCCTGATGCAGCCCTCAATGAAATTGAATTTGACACCTGCGTCATAGATGCTCTACCTGCCTCTTGTTCACGGCCCAATATCAAGCAGCCACTTCTGCTGTCCTCCTGCTGCAGCTCCACATCTGTTGATTTTTTTTTTTTTTAGCAAAACAGGCTGGATGTAGCATCCCTGGCGTCAATTTGCATCCGCATCTCAGCCCTGCTGTCTGTTCATTAGCAAGACAAAAGTTGAAAGGCTCCTTGATCAAAATGAGGGAAGAGATGGGGATTTCAAAGTGGTTTATGAGTGGAGCCTGATTTCTAATTATCCCTCTCTAATGAGCACCCAACCAGTCTCAGAACGCATACTTTGGGAGAAAACACATACCCAGGACCCTTTAAATGCTCTCTAGACAGCCCCCCTCCCACCTTCCTTCTGCATTTCCCTTCTATTTGTCTCAATTTTTTTTAATTTTTGTTTTTGCAAATGAGCGAGAGAAAGAATTAAGCTTCAGACCAGCACTAGGATGTAATTATTTTGCATTTGTCACTTGCAATTACAGCACGTCCCTCGTGAAATTAATAAGCAAGAATGTATAGCATCAGAAGTGCATGGTTACAAACCATGTACGGTCGCGTTTTGATATGCAGGAAAAGCAGACAGAATTGGCAGAAGCTGACCAAGGCTGCATCTGAAACAGCTGTCCCTGCAGACTTCTCACTGTACTACAGGGTGACTTGTTATGTCTACCCTTAAACTGAGTTTTCGTCAGAGCCAGTTTGGCCTAGTGGTTACGGCAGTAGAGACCTGGAAAGTGGAGACCATGATTTCTACTCCCCCATGAAAGTCAGCTGGGTGATTTTGGACCAGTTACTCTCTCTTAGCCCAACTCAACCTCACAGGACTGTTGTTGTGGGGAAAAGAGGAGGATGAAGATTTAACAGATGAACAGAGTTGGAAGGGACCTTTGTAGGTCATCTAGTCCAACCCGCTGCCCAAGCAGGAGACCTTTACACCATTTCTGACGGATGGCAGCCCAGTCTCTTCTTGAAAGTCTCCAGGGATGAAGCGCCCACAACTTCTGAAAGCTCCATGGGTTGATT
>JAEANM010021272.1:0-11904 GCA_017656035.1 Myanophis thanlyinensis
CCAACATTTAAAACAGGTTTATATAAAAATTAAAATTAAAATTTAAAATTAATTAACCCTTTGGTATCAGGCCAGGCATGAAAAGCTTTAGCTGAAAGATATATACATTCTGATGATATGAGCTGTAGCTTATGCCTTTTAATATCTTTTGTTAGTCGAAAAAGATGCTACCAGTGTCCTTCGGATTTTTTAACACAAAAAATACTTGATTTCCAACAAAGTGTTCTCGGGATTGCATTATAGCAAAACCATCTATACTACAGGATGCTAAAGGAGAGGCCTTTTCAGGAGAATTGCAGAATCAGTCTTGCTGTGATGGAATGTACACCTGTAGGAGCAGAGGGGGAGTTTTTGGGCAACATAAAGCTTTCCCAGAAAGAGGCCCAGATGGAGAAACAGTCCTGAGGACCGAATTAGAATGGATCTCACGGTCTCGCCTTTCAGTTTGGACCTGGCACAACCTTTTGTTCTTTAGATAGCAAGACTATCATTCTCATTCTTCTTAGCCAGAAAACAGACCGCCTGGCTATCAGGATCATTGTAACCAAATTATATGTGGAAGATAACAAGTTGGGGGAAATTGGCATAGGAGAATGTTTTGGGAACCAATGGAGAGAGTCTTGGAACCAACCTGCGGTGACATGACTTCAAATTTAGTTTGCCTAACTGATGCTTTAAACAGTCCTTCTGACAGGAAAATCTGGAAGTGTTCTGTCTGCATTTGCTGAGATTACAGAGGAGGCTCTATGTTTCCAGAAGGGCTGAACTGATGGATGATGCCTTCTGCTTACATTGGCATGGTACATTGAATTTGATTTAGCATTGTTCTCTGCAAATCTCTGCTTTGCTATAGTCATCAACCTGAGTGGCCTTCTTATGTATATTGTTGCTGGGATTTTTTTATTTTTTAGAAGTGGCAATAATTTTTTAAAAATATTGCATCACCCAATCAACCATTGATAGAAATAAATAAGAATGTGAGCTATATTTATAGACTAATGTGGTAAATGATTGGGCAGAGAAGTTGTTAAGAGGGAGGGAGACTGTGAAATTGGTTTGATTACCCCGTCATCAGCACTCCTGTCTGATTCCAAGATGATTTATCATTTGAAATAATTGGAAACCTTTTAGGGAGTCACTCAAGATGTTGCCCAGGGGGATTATGCTTTATACCTGATCTAATTTGATTTCAGCCCATCAATCAATATTTGCTTATTTTATTTAGCTGTTGATTAGATTTATATTCTGCCTTTTATTCAAGAACTCAACATAGTGCTCCCTCCTCCTATTTTCTCCACAATGATCCCATTGAAAGACTCTCAGATCCTTCTCACAAATATTACTCTTAAGCCATGTACCACTTATTTTGTAACTGTGCAGCCCATTGTCCTTGTCTAAGTACAAAGGCTTACATTTCTCTCCACTGAACATTTTGTTGGTTAGGGCCCAATGTTCAAATCTATCACAATCTTTATGATTATTAAGACTCTCTTCCCAGTGTGGCAGAGCTGATCCATACAAAAAGACCTTGGAAGATTTTAATTCCATTTTCTTTACCTTCACATAGTGCCCACTGTGGTATAGGTCTTCACCTATTCTGTAGAAACATCAATTTCTGAAACTAAAATGTGATATTTATTTTTATTTTGTTGTTTATTTATTAAACTTGCATGCACCCATCTCGTCAGAGGGAGTGCTAGGCAAATTACAGATATTCAATTAAAATGCATTATAAAACATTAAAACAATAAATATGGATCACACATTTAAAATTCAATTCATATAAAACTAACCAGGATGGAGAGGAAGGGAACACTGGAAGGAGGTGGGGTGTTATCTATTAGCTACCTCCAAAGTGCCACACCCCTATTGGGGCCTCAGGCTAGATGGCATAGCCATGTCTTCAATATCTCACTTTGGGGGCATGCTGTTCCAGGGGGCGGAACATACAAAAACGACTCTTCTTCTGGACTCCACCAGTCAAAATTCCTTGGTTGATAGCATGCCTCTTCTGCTGTGTGGTTGGAGTGAGCTAATCTTATCAGGATGAGCTGGTTTCTTAGATAGCCTGGACTCATGCCATGCAGAGCTCTAAAGATGATAACCAATACTTTGAAATGGACCCAGAATCAAATTGGCAGCCAGTGTAGTTTATGGGAAAGTGGTGCAACATGGGACATCCTAGGTGTTCCAAGAACTGCCCACGTGGCTGTGTTCTGCAGCAATTGAAGCCTCTGGATACTCTTCAGGGGTAGCCCCATGTAGAGCACATTGCAGTAGTCCAACCAAGAGATGACCAGGGCTTGAGTGACTGAGGGACTCCAGATCCAGGAAAGGGTGCAACTAGAACAAAAAAAATGAATTTGTGCAAAGGATCTTCTAGCCACAACTTCTACTTGCTCATTGAGAAGGAATCACAAGTCCAGGAGAAGCCCCACACAGGGTCCGTCTGGAGTAATGCAATCCCATCTAGAGCTAAAAATGTTATAGTCCCAGGGCCAAAAGTTCCATACACCCAAAGCCACTCAGACTTATTGAAAGTTCATCTAAAGTTTGTTGTTCCCCATCCAGGCGCCCACAACTCCCACAGGTTCCCTCTATTCTATAACTCTACAATTATAATGATTAATTAGCCAATGCTGAAATTCAGTTTAGATACTACTCATGCCAAGTGCATATTTGCCTTTAAGTTGCATTTCTTTCCATTATCGCTTCACATATTTTTTAAAAAAATATGTTTGTATAAAAACAATCTTTATTTACAGCTAAAACTAAGAACAATTTCACTAGCACCTTTGATTGCTCATTAATAATTAATAACTGGATAATATCCTTAATAAATAAACTTATTTTCAAACTTTTTGACATATGATTGATGGATGGATGGATGGATGGCTATGCTGACTGTTCAATGAAAAACAGAAATGGATAAATGCTACAGTGTTTATTCCCTTTCTTTCTTTCCTGTCAGTTTTCTCCAGTTTCCCCATTGTGTATAATTGACTCTGTATCTAAAGATAAAACTATTATCATTTTGCCATGAACCTATTATGCTAGTGGTGTTTTATGTTAAAAATTGTTTCAGAATCTTGCACCTTTCTTGAAGTGGTGCTAAACTGTCTGCTACAGCTAACATCATTTCATATGAAAACACTTGATAAAAGTGTTTTAAAAATGCTTGTGTGCATGATACACGTGTGTCCTTTTAAACAGACCCCAGTTTAAATCAAAATGAAATGTGATTATTACAAAAATGTCCTGTGAACACTCCTGATACTGGCAGCCTCCTCTCCAACACAGCTTCCTACAGCATTGACACCATTTCTACTCCAAGAAGCAAAGCTCCAAGGGTTGATTTTGATTGCTGGGCATTAAATACCTACATATTTCATAATTCTTGATGTTCAGAGTGAAGTGTGTGGGTGCATGGGAATAAAGGAGACACACAAACCTTTAGCCGTTAACTTCTTTATTTCAGCTCCGGCAAAAAGACAAGTGGCTGCAGGCAAACCACTCCTTTTATATGTTTGTGGGCAGCCTGCAGCCAATAGGAAAGAAGTGTCGAGCATGGCATGAGTGGATCAAGTAGAAGCCTTGGTCTGCGCACACACAGGTACAACACCCCTTCCCTGGCTGGTGTCCATCATTGTTTGCTTGCATCCGGCATGCATAGTCTTCTAAATAGGCTGAGTAGCACCGGGCTTTTTCGGATCTGTGCACTCCCGGTCTCATTTCAGTTGTGCCATCATTGAAGTTGATGGTTTGTGGGTTTCTTCCATTCGCTCTCTCTACGGCTGTTGGGCCCTGGCGGCTGGTGTCTCCTGTCAGTTGTGAGTCTCGGCCCTGGGTAGGTGAATGTTTATGTTACCTTCCAGTTGCCCCATCGCCACTCATTGCCCCCACTGGTCCTCTCCCTTGATGGTCAGCTCCCCCTGGTCACTTGCCTCAGCCTCACTTTTGGCCTGGTCTGATTCCCCCTCTCGCAGTCGGTTCCTGATTTGGTCAACATGCCGTTTCCACTCTCTCTCGTCCTGCAGAAGAATTATGTAGGAACATGGGCTGGTGGCTCTGGTGATAGTCCCGGGGGTCCATTTAGGTTGTCCCGCATAATTCTTTGCATAGATGGCCTCCCCCACTTGGAATGTCCTTACTATTTTGGGTTTTTTTGTTGTGTTGTTCCATGTGGTTGTCTGGGTGTATTCTGTTTAGGGGGATTTTTAGTTCCCGGCCCATCAGTAGTTCTGCTGGACTCTGCTTTGTCATGGCATTTGGTGTGACATGTTGGGCTGTCATGTATCTGTTAATTTTTTTGTTGTAAGTTGCCTTCTGTCATGCAGATGAGGGCCTCTTTCATGGATCTCATGGTCTGTTCCGCCATCCCATTCCCTGCCAGATGGAATGGGGCTGAGGTGGCATGGTGGACTGGTTCCTAAGATCCCTTGCTTGATCAGCTTATCAATTTGCTCATCAATCTTTGGTTTTAATGCAAAAGGGACTCTCCTCGGCTTCAGTCTAATCAGTTCCACCCCTGGGTCTAAACTGAACAAAATAGGGGTTCCCCAGTATTTCCCCAGCTCACCATTAAAGACGTCTTCAAACTCTTCTGTGATGGCATCGCTGGCTTGGTCTGTGATGCAGAAGACCCTGAAGACGTCCATTCCCAGTTCTTCAAACCAGTCCAGCCCCAGGAGGCTGGGCAGGTTCCCGTGGACTATGATGAGTGGCAGTTCACCGCTAAAGTCCTTGTAGGTGACTGGGAATTGCTTGATGCCAACAATGGGGATGTGATTCCCCTGGTAGTCCCACAGGATTGTTGTGCAGTGTTGGAGATCTTGAGCTTTCAGCTTGGGGTTTAAGGCTTTGATTTTCCTCCATACCATTATGTTCAGCACCAACCCGATATCCACTTCCATCTCACAGGGCTGTCTGTGGATGCTGACCAGGGTCCTGATCTTTGTTCGCCTGCTTTTCCTGGTTGCTCCGTTTGCTCCAGTCGTTTGGTGTGTCTCAACCGAGATGGTGTGGCATTCGTCCTCGTTCTTCCGGGGTCTGTATTGTCTCCACTTGGGCTGTGGGGGTCTCTGGCCTTGACTCGCTGTTCCTGTTGGCAGAATGGCCTGGCAGACTCTAGAAAGGTGCCCCTTCCTTTGGCACCGCCAGCAGATGGCTTGCTGGTAGTGGCAGTTTGACTGACTATCAGGAAGAGGAGCAGGAAAATCTTTCCTTCACTCCAACATCCCAAAAATGATTAATCAAAGAACAAAAGGAAGAAAGAAAGCAATGGCCAGCTGGATTCCCCTTCAGTTGCTAGAAACTCTGGACAAACATGGTTGGACCCAGTTGGACTTCTGTAAATGTAAAGTAAAGTTTACAGTAAAGTAAACACAGTAAAGTTCCAAGCATAGTCTAACTGTTTTCCCCTTTTGAATGCACTCATGCTTTCAAATGGTGCTTACAGGTTGCTATGCCACTCTTCTCTTTGAGAAGCTTTCACTACCAGTGTTTAGCAGACTCTTAGGAGGGGGGGCTTGCAGCATACACAGTGAAAAACAGAGAGAGGCTGCAGCATTCTTAGAAAACAGCAGTTTTTCCCACAACCTAAAACAACAGGCATATATGTAAAACACATGTAAGGCACAGAGGCTTTTTGACAGCACTATTCCCTTGTCCCACCTTTCTGCAACAAGTGTCCAACAATATCTATTTCAAACCCAAAACACAAATTTCTGATATAGTCTGAACCAAGGGAGAGCCAAGACAGTTCTACTGATGAGCTCAGTTAATCAAATAGGGTGAAAATCCACTCTCTTGTGGTTCTTTCCAACCTAACAGGATGAGCTGTTTGTTCATCAGTAATATAAGGCCATGAAAAGAGAATGGAATGGGGCAAATATGACATGGGGGAGAAAACTTAACAAAGATCAGGCTCAAAATTGGGTTGGATCCAACAAGGGGCTGAGTAGTGGAAAAACAACCCCTAATGGAGCCCTCTCAACAGCACCTCAGAATGCAGCTGATTGTTAAGCCACCTCCTGCCTCTTTTCTGATCATGTGACCCTGAATAATTATTAAGGAATTGGAAACTCCAGAAGCCATATTTGGGGTATGTACCTTATCTTCTCACACTTAGCACCATGCCTTGTTTAATCTACCTGATTTGTCTGTTAAAAGATGATAAACATTATGATTAATATTTACAAAATCTCTAAATTGCTTCTGCAAACTATTGGATGTTATTGTGTAAACACAAAAAATTGTTGCCGACACCAGAAAAACCAAAGTATATATGTGTGCATTGGGGTCCTGATGATCTCTGGCCTTGGTTGTTTCTTCGCAATGTTTCTTTACCCAACTAGGTAACATATCAGCATTCGTACGCCTGGCATTACTTAGTTGAGTAATAAAACATTGAGTAATAAAACAATAAAACATTGAGTAATTGAAACAACCAAACTCAGAGAGCATCAAGAAGCACCAGAGAGTACCTCTCTATATATTCTCTTCTATTGTTCATGTTTATATTTTTGCAAGCCTACAAATCTGGGAGCAACTGGATGCACAAATCCTCATTGTAATAAGCAAATTGCATTTATTCCTACGTGTAAGAACAGAAAGTAAATTGGAAACTGGAAAGTTCTATCTAATTTGTATCAAAAATAAACAAACAAACATATGCAGAAATGTTCCTAAAATAATTTGCCTGGTACAGTTTAAAAAACACTATTGAAAAAAGAATCGATGCAGATCAAGGAGGCATAACCTCAGAGAAACTTTAGGAATTCTCTGCTATATACTTAAAAATTAAGAGATTGCATAAATATACACCACAAAGCAACAAATGTATGCAACGTACATTATAGGGGATGTATAAGGAAGACAACATACTATATAGTACATATAAAAAAAAAGCAGTAAAAGAGCAGAGAGCTTCAGATTTTATGCTATCTGAATGTAATCTTTCTCTAGCACAAACAATATAATTCATATACTGTAGCTCCATTGACACATACAGTAATACTATTTTTTACTTATTTTACAAAGTACTGTATTACAATTTTTAAAGGATTATTTTAATTATAGTTTGTTGAAGAAGTCATTGTGGATTGGCTGCAGTAATCCTAACCATAAGAAATGAGGTCAGAGAATAAATCCTGCTAAAACAAATACAAAGAGTATGTTGACTCTGAATTTTCTCAGGGTTGATTTTCCCAGGGAATTCACGAGCAATGCAAAATCTGATCAAAATGAACTAAGAGGTAACATGAAAGAATTCACAACAGTACTCCGAGCAAAGAATGAATTGCCAAACTGCCAACAAACTAAGGAGGAAGGATCAATTTGTTTATTTATGTTGTTCTTTTATTTCTGGGCCAATTGCCAAAAAGCCAAGATTACAAAGATCTTGGTTTTGTGAATACGTTTTAGCTGCATATTAAAAGGCAACTGCAAAATATGCTTTTTTCTCTTGATGTGTATGGACAACAATTCGCTGCGATGGTGGATAGCAGAATAAAGTCCCAAATGCCACAGGGCTTCCAAATGAAGGACTTGTGGGAAAATTAAAATGGCAGTGAGATTCTACAACTTTCTGAGAATGACCCCTTGGGCATTTCACCAGTTTCTGTCCCGCTCCACTAGCAATTATTGCAGGGAGCAGCTGCAAACCTACTTTCATATCCAATGCTCATAGATTCCATTATTAGATTCCACCGAGATATCAGAAAAAAAGGATTGCAATTCTATTGATGCTTGCTGTTCATTATGGCTTTGTGGTCTATGGGTTACAAAAGTCCAGATGACCACTAATTGTCACATGGTGGCCATCTGGATTGCTGATGTGTAGATCTGGTGGTCTGTTGCTTTGTCCATGTTGCATAGTAGAGCTATACAGAGCAGCTGCAAGAAGGTAAGATGAGCAACTTCCCAACTGCTTCATCAACTGCTTGTTGGCTTTCCAAACCAACTCTTGGCCCCTGGGAGAAACATGAAAGCTTTTGGGGCTTTGACTTGTGCATTCAGATTTACTGCAGATTTAGACTGTTAAACGGAATAAAAACTAATTTATTAACTGTCTGATTCGTGCTTATCTACCACCACTACCACCCCTCTTTTCTATGTAAACTGGGAAGCTGATGAATTGAACATAAAAAAGAACAGACTGCAACAGTTATTATTTATTTAATAAACTCCCCTGAGCAGCAAACATTGATGATAACAAGGCTATAAAATATGGACAGTGTGCCAGAGCATAAGATGCTATAACCCAATCTCAAGCAAATGTCAAAAACAACCTCCTTTTCTTCTCTTTTTTCATCAGAGAATGGATGTGAATTCTCAGCAATCCCAGTTCAAATTTTTATGTGCTGGGTCCATTTATTTTTGTGCTGTAGCTTTCTTCAGTCTGTAACAATCCTGCCACATACTGTTAATATTTTTTTCCGTTTACATTTCATTAGTGTTATTTGCAGTGTTGCGCAGAAAAGAAGAATCACCTTCTTATGAAAACCACATACTAAAACCAGAGATAAAAAATTCCACTACAAAGTGCCATGTTGTCTCTTTGCTATCTGGGATAAATTAAAGTTTGTTGTCATCATAATCCCACTTCTATTTGCTGTGATCATAGGCTGAGCAAAGATCAAATGTTGACTGATCACTCCTCCCCAACTTCCCTCCTGACTGGACAATGAGAATTGCAATCCACCATATCTAGAGAGCACCAGGTTGCGAGAAAGCTGTTCCCAACCGAAAATGTATAGACATCTTCTAGAAATAAGAAGTGAATAAGAAGCAGTAAGTGAATATAAAGATACAGGTATTCCTTAACTTACGATCACAACTGAACCCAAGATTTCCATCACTAAGCCAGACAATGGTTAAATGAGTTTTGCCTCATTTTATGACATTTTTGCCACAGTTGTTAAGTGAATCACTATACTTGTTGTTTTTTACCATGATTGACCTGGAGCGAGCGACCGCATTGGTGTTATGATGCTCAATATTTTGTTCCCTGCCACCAGCCACCAGAAGCTCATCGAGGTGGATAATGAGCATAAGCCAGACATGGGCAAACTACGGCCCGCGGGCCACATCCGGCCCGTTGGGCTTTTTAATCCAGCCCACCAAACTAGTTACTAGCAGGAACCCTGCAGTTTTGAGGAAGACCCATTATTAAATTAATAAATTTGGAAAACATTTTTTCCAATAAACTAAGTACAATGGTGTTTTGCTGCCTATTAAAGGCCAAATCTTTTCATGTAATGGTTTTTAGATTTAATTTATATTAGTTCACGCAAAAACACCATTCTCCTATTCTGGCTCGACCCCTCTGTCAAATTTTAGAAACCATTGTGGCCCGCGAGTCAAAAAGTTTGCCCACCCCTGGCATAAGCTGTACATGTTCTTTGAGAAGCAGATGACTGCAGAGGTCTCGACTGATGCTCTTGGGGAAGAGTGGAAGGGATATATTGTCCACATTAGTGGTGACAATGACAAACAAGGCTTCCCCATGAAGCGAGGTGTCCTCACTCGTGGCTGTGTCGGTCTGCTGCTTAGCAAGGGCCATTCCTGTTACCATCATAGGAGAACTAGAGAATGAAAATACAAATCTGTTTGAGGATGCATTGTTGGTACCAACTTAAGCATCTTGAACTTGGTCATTATAGAGAAAGGTGAGAAGGATATTCATCGCCTTGGTCCCAAGAAAAGAAGCAGTATCCAAAAGCTGTTTAATCTCTCCAAAGAAGATGACGTCCATCAGTACATTGTGAGGAGACCATTGAACAAAGAAGGACAGAAGCCAAGGACCCAGGCACTCAATATCCAATGTCTGGTGACATCCCCCCAGAGTCCTGCAGCATAAATGCAGGTGCATTGCTCTAAAGCAGGGGTCTCCAATCTTGGCAACTTTAAGACTTGTGGACTTCAACTCCCAGAATTCCTCAGCCAGCAAAGCTGAAGTCCACAAGTCTTAAAGTTGCCAAGATTGGAGACCCCTGCTCTAAAGAAACAATGAACTCAGAAGAGGCTGCTGAGTACACCAAGCTTCTGGTTAAGAGAATGAAGGAGGCAAAAGAGAAGCGACAAGAACAAATAGCTGTAGCCAAGAGCTTCTGCATCTAAATCTGAATCAAGCCAGAAGTAAGCTATGAACTGTGCTCCTAAAAATGTTAAAATAAAGTTCTTATGATCACTACAGTTGTTAAGAAAATCATGTAGTCGTTAATCAAATCTGGCTTCCCTCACTGATTTTGATTTTCAGAAGCCAGCTGGGAAGGTTACAAATGATGATCACATCAACCCAGGACAGTACAACTGTCTTAAACACCTGAATTCTGATCAAGCAACCATGGGAATGCTGCAACAGTGTGAAAACTGGTCATAAGTCACTTTTTTTAGTGCCGTTTAAACTTTGAATGGCCATTAAATGAATGATTCTAAGTCAAGCACTACCTGTACTGTTTTTCTATTCAAGTAATGTGTTACTTCTGGTAGTAAAGCAAATAGCACATACTGTAACTATATCAGTAAGCAGTATCTCGTGTGTGTGTGTGTACACACACACCAGGGAAATCTAACAAACTGAGTTATTGAATCACACTACAGTACATTATAACAGATTAAATCTGTACTAAGTTTAATGGCTTCTATTCATCTCAGTAAAAAAAAAATTATCTTTCCCGCTGAGCTTTCTTGCTTGCAATCCTATTCATATCTATCCTGAAATGTATCAGTGGAGATACATTTCCTATCTATCCTGTTTGATCAGTGGAGATTTTTCCAAAATAAGTAGCAATGGGATTGCATCATTGACCATCACTGCAGGCTTTACCTAATTTTGGAAGTTTTTATTTGGTTGCAATTTGTAGTTTCCCAATATCTTCCAAAAAGATTGTGTAGCCCTTCAACTGTGGCAGGAACTTAGCATAGCTGAAGGTCTATGGAGATTTTCAGTCATCCAGGTCATAGCTGTCCCAAAGGTGTTTTTTCAAGAGGCAACTGGACTTTTCTTTTCTTTGAAGATGTTTTGCTTCTCATCCACAGAGCTTCTTCAAGATTCAGCAGTCCATCTATATTTAAAAGATAAAGGCCACTCTTTCAAAGACAGTAAAGTCCACATTTTGGACAGAGGGGACCACTGCTTTGAAAGAAGGGTCAAAGAGGCCATCTATGTCAAAATTGAACAGCCCTAGCTCAACAGAGGGAGAGGGATATGACATCATCCAGCTCCAGTCAACAACACAGTCCTTTCAGCAGTTCCAAGAAGGCTACACACCCATTTGCACTATTCAGTGACTCTGAGGATACAGACAAACCACCAGGTGACCTCAATGACTCTCTAAAAGAATGCAAATGACCAGTTGTCTGCAAGGACCAGCTGTCTGCAAGGATCCTTCCATTCCCTGCCATCCAATCAAAGCTGAAAAAGCTTCTTGGATGAGAAGCAAAACGTCTTCAAAGAAAAACAAGGTCCAATTGCTTCTTGAAAAAGCATCTTTGGAATAGCATATCTGAAGTTCAACACAGCTGGAGGAAGCTGATGCAGATATTATCAATAGTAATTCTATGATTGTGTTCACACAATATAGTCAAAATCAATACATCACATAGCCAACCACACATTGTGCAAACCAGCTGTTTTTGATTAATTTCTACCTTAATGCATTGTGTAATCCCAGAATTGCAAAACTATTCAACAAATCATAATTCAACTCAAGAAACCCTAATTCATTAAATATGGGTAAAAGACTTGAAGTTAGTAAGATGGTAACCAGTAATTCATGCCATACAGAATTACTGGATAAAGTAATTCTTTAGAATTACTCGGGCTCGCAACCTGGGTGTCCTCCTGGATGTACGGCTGTCATTAGAAGACCACATTGCAGCCGTCTCCAGGGGGGCTTT
>JAEANM010021273.1:0-11904 GCA_017656035.1 Myanophis thanlyinensis
GGGGGTAGGGCTTTGCTCATTTTTATCCTATTAATCTCCCTTCCCATTTATGCCTATGAAGATATTACAAGAAATTAATCATGCTTGTAATGAATTTTTCCCTTGGTATGTTTTGCACCAACCTGAAGCAGGAATCATTTTATAGTTGGAAATCATGTCTCTTTTCTCTCCCCCTCCCCCCACTTTAATTTTTTTCAGCCTGTAAGACAAGGGGAAACAATGGTGACATATCTCAAAACTGGAAGGCAGGGGACTTCAAAAATAGGGTTTGTTTTTTTTAAAAAGGACAGTAAAACAGGAGCATCAGGAATTTAAAAATCTCCATTTGCTGCTTATTTTCATCATGATTCACTGCTTATCTTTACCTCAAGGACAGAAAACCCTGTTTGTTTGTTTGTTTGTTTACTATTTATTTATTTATTTATTTAAACTTTTATACCGCCTCTCTCCCGAAGGACTCGAGGTGGTGTACAGCCATCTAAAAACACACAAGAGATAACAAATTAAAAAATAAACTAAATTGGGTGGCTGATATCATAATTAAGATTTGAAACCTCATAAGGTCAATAGGATGGTCTTGAAAAAATCCCAGTGGCTGCCAAAGGGTGTGTGTGTATATATATATATATGCGTGAGAGATAGATGTTTAAGTAGCTCTTCCCACATTAAAGATAATCTTGATCTATGTATCACTGTTAAGAGTGTCCACATCAATTCCTTGCTGCTTGCTGTTTGCTGTGGGTCATGGCTTATATAGTGCCATCTTCATTATCTCAAAACAGGGGACATACACATATTTTTTTTCCCTTCAGGAGTTCTGAAAATTAAAATAGATTTGCAGTTAGGAAGGAGAAGCTTAGAGTTTTCTAAAAGGTTGCCTGCATTTCATCAGATGCTGGTTTCACAATTCTTAGCAGGAAGTCTTAAAAGGTGAAATGATTTAAAACTGACGAGAATTTCTACTGTAGTGTGGCTAAAAAGAATGAATACAAATGTGTTGAGTTCAGCCTTCCGAAGTCATGTAGACCAAAAAGTCAAGAAAACACACTCAATAGCCACCATAACCACGTGAATTTTCAGGATGCACAAGTTGTCATAGATACGGTGAGAGGATGTGGCTGAGCTACATTGCTGAAACAGGAAATGTTAGTTAATAGGTAGGCAAAGACATTTTCCACTCAGGCCTTCTTTGACATTATAAATAATCTCGATCTGAACTTCATTGTTAAGAGTGCTCTTATAACTCCTGCTTGCAAGTCTCTTGTGAGTCTACTGACTCGCTGGCCACATCGACACTTACATTGGAGTAGAGAGATTTGTCTCCTCCACTCAGGGTGTTAGGACTATACTGATTGCATTAGCAATGATGACAAACTTTTTGGGCTTGGTGTATCAAAAATTTAGAAAATGCCTAATTTGACTCTGCTCACATTGCACCCACCCACCCACACACACACACCAAAGAGAAATAATTCTCTATTTCCCTACATCCAGGCAACCCTGAAAAGCCTCTGAAAACCATGCATAAGTACATCTCATTCTTGCATGAGTTTTGGAGGCTCTGTAGAAGAGCATGGTCCCCTCACGCAACTTCCAGGCAGTCTGTAGTAGGTCATGCAAGACCAACTTGTGTTGCCTCCACCTGAGGCATGAGAAAATCATGTGAGAATGGGGCAGTTTTCAAAAATAGTTATTGTTGGATGTTGGTGAAGGCTTGGGTGTCACCCATAACGTCATAGCATGTCATCTTTGACATGTGTGGCATAGGTTCTCCATTACTGGTGCACAGACTGTCATCTTGACACATTGAAACAGACTATAGTTCCAGTCAGAATGGATGACAACTAAGATTTTATTTTGATTCAGCAAATCAAATAGGAATGTCGCGCATCATTTATGTATGGAATGACCATTATCCAGACAGAGTACTCCAATTGCCTTGTATTACAAAGATAAAATAAATATGTAAGATCTGTAAGAAGTGCAGGAGGTATACACGGTTTTTAACAGGATTTTTTCTATCCACTAGGCCAATTCTAATCTGTAAACCACAATGAGAGGGTGCAAAAACAAACAAAAAACCCAAACATTTACCACCTCTACATATTTAACCTACTCCAATTCCAACAAGCTACAATTATAGACCAATTATATAACAATGGTACTCTTTAATGATTTAAAATTATCAGTCAACAGGAAAGGGGAAAAAAGCATGGGTCCTTTAAGTATATTTTAAAGGGTTTTTTTTTATCACACTGATGAATAATCATATTTATTTAAAGTTTTTCAGAATGTAGGAGCAACAGTATGAGTACCTAATCTGGGCAACATTTCATTGATTTTTCAGATTCCTGGGGAGAATTCGTCCCTCTCCTAATATTAAGTTAATTTTAGAGTTTTACTGCAATTCTATTTCAAGATGACAGAGAGCCTTGCCACCAGTTTTTGACAACTGTGATTTAAAAATTTCCTAGTTCTACAAGAAGGGCAATTGGAAGATGCATGTGGCTCTTGAATCTCAGTGTATCCATCCTTGATATGCTGTCACTGAAGCTTCTATGTTTCACTTTTCATCTTGAGACCGTCCCAAGAAGGTTCCACAGCCATTGGAGGGTACAGATTTTATCTGTACCATTGAGGGTACAGATAACCCCCCCAGTAGCCTCAATGACTCTCAGAGAGCTAATGACTGACATTTGAAGTGCTAACAACCTGATGACTGCTAAGGAACATAAATCCTTCCATTCTCTACCATTCAGCCAGAATTGAAGAAGCTTCCTGGACAAGAAGCAAAATGTTTTCAAAGAAAAAAGCCAGGAAAGTCCAGGTGCCTTTTGAAAAACACATTTGGGACAAACATCACCTGGATGACTGAGAATCTCCAGAAACATTTACAGCTGGTCCACTCCATTCCACAACTGAACCTGAAGGGTTAATTGGGAATTGTAATCCTTTTGCCTTCTGGCAAAATAATACCAAATAACCACAATTTTGTGACACTTTTCCCTTCTAGCCAGATTTTCCTAATTGAAGATTTAAATTTAAGTCTAATGTATCTGGCTTCTTCTTGGGGAACATTACCCTGATCTATAGACCTTTTCATTTTATAATAATTATTATCTCTTTAATATTAGCTACGTTCAATACGAAAAATAGCAAAAATAATTTTAAATTGTTATTTTACTGGGGGCAGTCTCCTAAGATATTACCAGAAAATTACAAAGAGAATCTGATGCCACAATACATTTTGTGAAACAAATCTAGGGACAGTCATTTAGAAGAATGGGCAAGAGAGCACTAATTCAACACAGCTTGCTTCTTCCAAAAGAGAAGTTGAAAAAAAGGGCCTTCCCTGGAAGATATTAGTCTAAAATTACCTAACAATAGGCTTGAGTAATTATTTATATACCTCCCTTCTGCCTTTGAAACTTGTCACATCTGAAGTAAATAATACATCTTGGAAAATTACCTCAAACCAAGACATATTTATTGCCTTTCAGTTTTTCATCCCCATCTGCTAAGTACCTTTCCTTACAAAATTCTTCAGAAATGACATCTTATTTCTAATGATTAGAAATAATATTATTTTCAGCGTCTATATATGAATAGGTGTAAACAAAACAATCTGAGACATATGAAAATATCTGCAAAGTCAGAAATAGAACTCAGAAAGGAGTAGCTGAGAATATGAATTTTTTCTAACAGCTTGAAAAGAGATTTCATCCATTTGTCTACAACAAAGCTCAAATGCCATTTTTCCTTTGAGCGTCATTCCTCCGTCCAGGAAAGGTCCATCCCCTTATTCCTCACCCTTCCAGCGACCTGTGGAGCAGAAGCTGCCTCTTACCCATTCTGGAGGCTACTTCCTCCAATAAAGCCATAGCGATCCGTCTTGCGATAGGGAGCCATGCCATTCAGCTCAGAGTCGGAGCCCAGAGAGCTGGCATCATCACGCAAGCAGAAATCAAAGGCATCTGGTAGTTCGGCCATAGCTTGGCTTATATTATCAGCTGACAGAGAAGGATCTGTCATTCTTCCCTACCATTCAAATCCTTGGAATCAAATGAAACCGTCAATTTTGTGATTTATCTCATGTTGACTGCAGGCCCTTGGCTCAGCAACTTCTGAAGAGAAGACTGCCTCTAAGAACGTACCCCTACAGTTATGACTAGAGTTCCTCACAAGTTCTGCAAGCTATTTCCTCCTCAAACCATTTCCTGATGTAATACATAGCACTATGAAATGAGCAAGGCAAAGGGGTGGGGAACAAGAAAAGATGGAAGGGCATAGAGGAAGGGAAGGGAGGCACTCAATAGTTCCCTTGCAAAGCAAAAAGAGAAAAGTTGCAAACACCCCCAGGAAATGTCCCTTCCTTTCTCTCAGTCTTTCCTCTATAGGCAGAACAAAACTAAGGTGCTGGACCAGGAGCTACCTTCATTACAATACTTACTAATGAAGGTGAATATACATGTCCCTGGATAAATGTTGCAGGATCCTGTTTTAGTCGAAAACCTGGTCCAAATCAGCCCAAGAATACACCAGACGCGAGGTCAGTTTGGATGACCGCGAGGGGTCCCTTTATTTGCAAGCCGCGAGCAAAACTCGAGATGAGCTTTTGCTCCGGTCATAACAGGAGGAAAAGAAGTGAACCGCAGCTTTTATATTTTGCCGCGGTGTCACTTTCCGCGCTTCCCATTGGCTGATGCATCAGCCAATGGGATTCGCCTGTTCAGCAGCCAATCGGCTGCTGGTTCAAGAGTTTGTGCAGGCGGACCAGAGTGGAAGCTCCGGCTGCGCCTGCGCAGTACATTACACCCCTCCCCTCTTAGATCGAGTGTTCGAGATGCTTGAATTGCGCAGGCGTAGTCGTTTAGGTAAGTGGGGCGTTGCCTTGTTCATGTCGAATGGCGCAGGCTCTGTTCATTTGAGCCGCTGCTGCCACCATGGAAGGACGTGCCGGGGACCTCTTCTGGTCCCGATGGTTTTGGCGGTGGCGGCAGTGGCGACGGTCTGGGCGGCGATGGTGACGGCTGGGCCTCGGCAGCTGAGGAACTAGGGAGGGCCCTTGGTGAGTGATGGGGAAATTCCACGGGAAGGCCTGTGTCCCTGGGAGTGTTGGTTCCCTTCTCCCGGTGTGGGCTGCCCCCCCCCCCAGTTAGTCTTGACTGGAGTTGGTCTATGTGCCTTCTCCAGGTGCGGCCATCTGCTAGTTCTATTTTGTAAGATTTAAGTCCAGTTGCCCTGCTTATTTTCCCAGGTACCCATTTGGGTGGGCCTGGGTAGTTTCTTGCATATACCTCCTCCCCCTCTAAAAAGGTTCTTACCCCCCAGGACGGGAGGGGGTGTGGGGGGGTCGTCCGGGTGGACCCTATTCAGAGGAATCTTTATTTTACACCCCATCAGTAGTTCAGCTGGGCTGCGGTTGGTGGTGGGTGAGGGGGTGGAATGTTGGGTCAGGAGAAATGTGTTTATTTTTTGCTGCAAGTTGCCCGAATGCATGCGGTCGATCGCCTCCTTCGTTGTATGAACGGCTCATTCAGCTCGACCATTTGCCATGGGCCTGTAAGGGGCAGAGGTGGTGTGCCTGATGCCCAGGCTTTTGATAAAGTTGTTGAATTCCGCCGCAATAAATTGGGGGCCGTTGTCCGATACCAGCACGTCTGGAAGGCCGTGGGTTGCAAAAAGTTTCTGTAACGCTGTTATGGTGGCTTCAGTGGTGGCTGAGCGCATCGGTGTTACTTCAATCCATTTGGAATGGGAGTCCAATATGATGAGTAGCATTTGATTCTGGACCGGTCCCGCGAAATCGATGTGGATGCGGGACTAGGGATTCTGAGTGGCGTCCCAGTTGGAGATCGGGGCTGCCGGAGGGGCAGCATGAGATGTTTGGCAAGGAAGGCAGAGTTTTACTTTGTCTTCTATATCCTTGTCTAGGCTTGGCCACCACACATAGCTCCTTGCTAATGATTTCATTCACCCAATGCCCAGGTGGCCCTCATGGATGGTGGTGAGGGCTTGTTCCCTTAGTGGAGGGGGTATCAGGACTCTGTGACCCCACAGCAGGCAGCCCCTCTGGATTGAGAGTTCGGATTGCCTGCATTCATACGGTTTGAACTGTTCCCCTTGTTTGCGTGATGGCCATCCTTTTAAAACCCATTGTAGGATGGTGGCAAGTGTGGGGTCTCTTTGTGTGCTTTGGGCAATGATATCCGCCGTGAGTGGATTTCCCTGGATGTGTTCTATGAGTAGCAGGGGGAGGGTTGGTGCCGGGTCCGTTGGGTTGGCTGGTGCCGGGCACCTGCTGAGGGCATCGGCGTGGGCAATTTGCACCCCCAGGCGGTATTCCAGCACGTACGAGTATGCCACCAGGAATTCGATCCACCTGGTCATCCGGGGGGAGAGAACCTGGGGTGTTTGTTTGTTCCCAGTGATGAGACCCAGCAGGGGTTTATGGTTGGTTACAAGTGTGAATTTCCGGCCATAAAGGTAGTCATGGAAACGTTTGATCCCTGCGATGGCCGCTAGAGCCTCCTTGTCTAGTTGGCTGTAGTTCCTTTCAGGTGCAGATAGGGTTCTTGAGTAGAATGCAGTGGGGGTGGTGTGGCTCCCGGGGAACACATGGCTCAAGACAGCGCCCATGCCATAAGGTGAAGCATCACAAGTTAATTGAATCGGAGTTGATTCACTGTATTGAACTAATATGCTATCCGATGTTAGTAAGGTTTTTACGGTCTGGAACGCCTTTTGTTCTGCCTCCCCCCAGTGCCACGGTGTGTCTTTATTCAATAGTTTGTGAAGGGGTTCAGTAATCGTAGCTTTCCTTCTTAAAAACATACTGTAGAAATTAAGTAGTCCTAGGAAAGCTTGTAGCTCAGTTTTGTTAGATGGGGAGGGGGGTGCATTGTGAATTGCCGCCGTTTTACTTTTCGTCGGATGGATGCCAGCCACATCTATTTTAAACCCCAGAAATTCAACTTCTGAGATGCCAATTATACATTTTTGTTTATTTAATTTAAGTCCCACGTCCCGGAACCTTTGAAGGGTGGTCCTCAGTTTGGCTATGAGGTTGCGGTGGTTTGCAGCGGCCACCAGGACATCGTCAAAGTATGGGGTTACTCCAGGGATGCCCTGCAACAAACGTTCCATTAATGACTGAAAAAGTCCGGGGGCTGTGCTTATTCCAAATTGCAGGCGTGTGCACTTGAAAGCCCCCCTGTGGGTGACTATGGTTTGAGCCTCTGCTGTTTGCTCATCCACCGGCAATTGCTGGTAAGCTTGTGCCAGGTCCAATTTTGCAAATATTTTTCCTTGCCCCAAGGAATGGAGGAGGTGTTGGATTACTGGCACTGGATATGCATGCCATTGCAGGGCTTTGTTCACGGAGCATTTGTAATCCGCACATACGCGCAAAGAGCCATCAGGCTTAATTGGGGTGACAATGGGGGTCTCCCACCAGGCATAGTCGATTGGCACCAAGATGCCTTGGGCTATAAGCTTGTCCAATTGTTCATCGATCTTGTGTTTTAACGCTAATGGCACTCTTCGGGGCTTAAGTCTTATGGGAGGGATGGCGGGGTCGAGGCTAAGGGATATTGGGGTCCCCTGTATTTCCCGAGCTCACCATTGAAGACGTCCGCGAACTCCTCAAGGATGTCGTCTTTAGACACGGGGCTGGCGGTGGCGTTGTTGATAGACCACAGCTCTTCCAGGGTTAGATGAAGACGGTGGATCCAGTTTCTGCCCAGCAATTTGGGGAATTCTTTGTCTGTGACTACCAGTGGCAGGTAGTCGTGAACTTCGTTGTGGTCCACGAGGACATCGAGTTACCCCAGGAGGGGAATTTGTTGTTGGCCTTGGCAGTCTTGCAGTGAGGTCTGGGCTGGGCTGAGATTTTTCTTCTGGATTGTGGGCATCAATTGTTTCAGCGATTTCCACGACATGATTGTTACCGGCGAGCCGGAGTCAATCTGTAATTTGCAAACTTGGCCTCCGATGCTCACCAGGGTGCTGAATTCCTCGAAATCCATTCCGTCTCTTGAAGTTTGTTGAATGTTGCCATAGATTGTTAGGCAGCCGTCTCGAGGTCGTCTGGGGACATCGTTGGTCCATCTGGTGGTGTTGGGTGGCCCACTTCTGAACTGGGCACCTCGCGAGCCACGAGTTAGAGCACCAAACTGTGGCTGACTGGATGGCGCTACCCGGCAGTCGCGAAAAATGTGGCCCTTTTTTGAGCAATAGCTGCAAATCGCATGTTGGAAGGGGCAGTTCGCACGCGTGTGGTTCCCATTGCATCTGGCACATGGGGCTTGGTGCGGCTTGGCAGCCATCATGGGGCTCCTCGTGGTCCTGACTTGGTAGACCTCGCCATCTTGGTCTTCCTCCATCTCGTCCTCAGGGGCTTCCCAAGAGGTTGTCTGGTAGACATTTTCAGGCTGGTTCCTTCTAGATGGAGGGTTGGTTTCCTCTGCAGCCAGGGCTTCCTTGATTGCTGATGCTAGGGAGAATGAGTGCCTCACTGTTAGTCTCCTTTTGAGTTTTTCGTCTCGGAGGCCCAGGATGAGTCTGTCCCAGATCATCCATTCCAGTTGGGTGTCGAATTTGCACCCGGTGGCCAGGACTCTGAGGCTTGTGAGATAGTCAGCAACCGATTCCCCTTCAGCCTGTTCTCTTTTGTAGAACTTGGCTATGCGCGAGAGTGAGGAAGGGGTTGGGACATAGTGTGCCTGCAATCTCCTTTTTAGTTCGGTCCAGTCGATTTCCCACAACGTTTGCGGGGATGCCAGTGCACTGGCCATTTGTAGAAAATCTGGGCCGCACACATTAAGTAAAATACCTTGTTTTTCCTTGTCTGTGCAGTTGGTCTGTCTGGAGCCGACAAGATAGAATTCGAATTTGTCCATAAAGAGGGACCATGATTCCTTCTTGGGGTTGAATGCTCCGCATTGGAGGGCGCTGCTCGATGAAGACGGGTTGGTGGCTGCAACGAACTCGGCTGGTGTTGGGGGTGTGACCCCTGCGGCTGGTGCGGCTGCTGCGCTTGGATGAGCCGTGGACATTCTTGTCTCCCGTTGTCGCTGGGGTTTGGGGAATCGTTCCTCAAGATCCCACCTTCATCGGCAGTGTTTTAGTCGAAAACCTGGTCCAAATTGGCCCAAGAATACACCAGATGCGAGGTCAGTTTGGATGACCATGAGGGGTCCCTTTATTTGCAAGCCGCGAGCAAAACTCGAGATGAGCTTTTGCTCTGGTTGTAACTGGAGGAAAAGAAATGAACCTTTTTATATTATGAACAAAATATAACTTTTATATTTTGCTGCAGTGTCACTTTCCGCGCTTCCCGCCTGTTCAGCAGCCAATCGGCTGCTGGTTCAAGAGTTTGTGCAGGCGGACCGGAGTGGAAGCTCCAGCCATGCCTGCACAGTACTCTGAGTCAGTCACCCAGACCAGATATTTTGTCTTCCAAGTTTTCAGAGTTGTGCTAAAGATGTTCCACAGGGAACTTCAGGCTAGAGAGAAGTTTTCTGAAGATGGGCTCCAGCATGAGTCCAAAGACAAAACCTCTGGTCCAGGTGAGTGACCCAGATTGGATCCTGCAACAATATTCATTACTGTGGGCATTTTTATTATTCCATCTGTTATGAATAATTTTTTTTTTAATCTAGAGTCTGCCTTCTGTCCTCAAAGCCTAAAAGAGTAGACACAGTTCTCTCCAGGGCATTTTATTCCTACAGAGAAAGAATTATTGGTTCAAAATTATGCACTGACTTTCATTAAGTGGTTATTTGAACTGGACCTTACCTCTTCCTAGGATGGTTGTCCCTGTGGCATAATTTAGGCAGAGATAAAAAGTATGACAGACCTATTACAATCATATACATGAAAGTTCTCCAAAGATTACCCCATTTTCTTAGGTCTAATTGGGTTGCAATATTTGGAGTTATGTCAAAATAAGTTTATATGACTCCTAGATGTGCTGGGAATCACTCAGATTATCTATCAAACTTATAAATAGATGATGCTAATTTATAGCCTCAATAAATTTGTGTCATACTTTGAACTAGACTGACTTGCCAAATGTGCAAGCACAGTATCAACAGAACCTTGGAAGTTGCTGGAGTAGCTGCAAACTTTCTGTAATGAATTCTTTTCATTACAGATGCTGGTTGCTCAACAAGATCTAGATGACTACTCTTTGCTGTTGTTGGATAGTTGTCTCAAGAAGACACATTGTACTTCCTTGTGATTACTGCGGGAATCATGATTGTTCTTTATTACACACAAGATTTGGGGTGTTTGTGTGTTTCTGATTATGTAAGAATAAGTCAACAAATCCAGTTTCGTTCTAAATGTATATATTTTAAATGGCAGTAGATATTAACATACATCCAGCCATAAGTAATGATGTATTCCCAAACTTAGCATATGCAAAGGATGAAAAAGTCATGAGTCATTGGTGTATATATTTAAATGCAGATTTCACAAATTCCTAAACAACTGAAAGGTTATCATATAGGAATGTTATCACTAAATTCTTTAGTGACTTGTATACAAGGTAGTGTATTGGCAACTGTAATTGGCTCAACAGTACCTCTGCAGTTTGTTTGACTCATCCCAAGGTGTGGTACTGAAAAGTTTCATCTATCTTTTGAATTGGAAAGAACAAATATGAATGTAGAAAAATGGAGCACTAGAGATGTAAAGCTGTGTTTTTACAACATATCACACAGAACTGTGGTTTAGTAAATTGATCTAATTGCCTGACTTTTATAAGATGAACTATAAACTAACTGCCTTGACTGAATCTTTACACTAGTCACAAACTACCATATTTGCTCACATAGTCTTGCTTTAGTCTACTGCACAAAGTCAGAGGATTGTTGACAGTTCCCTCCAACAGAGAGGGAAGGGACAGGAAAGGGACAAGGCAAAGAATCAATGCTTGCTTGAGGCAGGGAGAAAGGCAGACAGACAGGCAGGCAGGCAGCACAGAAGACGAAGCACAGCAAGTTTGGCTTGGGGAAGGCAAGGCAGGTCAAGCCTGGAATGGTGAGCACATGTGACCTGGTGCCTGAAGGTTTACCTAAAGAAATTGTGATCCAAGGCAAGGTATTCCACAGGGTTGATATTCCTGATCCAAGAAAAGAAGAAGACAACTGTTTGCTGAGAAGGGCTCTGGCAGCCCAAGGCAGAAATGGCCATGGGTCATTGACTGTCCCACTCAGTTCAGCCCAGTGGGACAATCCCTGCAATAGGGCAATTGGACCTACTGGTTGAGGCTTGCTCTGTTTGGGAAGATGAAATATCATTTTCCTAGAAGATGGAGTTGCTCTGACACCAGCCTTCTGCTGCAGCAGTCTGGCATCAAGACGGAGCTTCTGCTACCAGGCTAGCAGAAAAGAAGACCTTAGAGAGGCCGACCACTTGCTCGTAAGAGTTGGTTTTTAAATTCAGCTTCCATAGGATCTTGCATTGGATATCTCTTAAGACAAGTAGCCATTTTCTACTCTGTTTTCTCTCTCTTTCAGATGCATGTAATAGGTACCAGTTCACCGGCCTCTTCTGAACTAAGATGGCAGCGCGAGTAGACGCAGCAACCCTGAGCTCTCAAGTGAATGGAGAAAATGGAATGAATGGAATAACAAACAGAGGTAAACAAGCCTACACCCGAGTTACAGAAGCATAGCCAGCCGGACAAATAAACTGAAAAACAGCTTCTATCAATGGGCCGTCCGACTTCTAAATGCCACATGACACAACTAGACTTAATACAACAGACTCAGTGACAGTGCAACAAGTACATATCGGTGGAATAATGTGCGCGTGTGTGTCCGGAAGCAGCATGAGGACTTCCAGGTGCTGCAAAGGACTCCCAGGCAGCTGTAACAACATCGGAGGCAGCCAAGA
>JAEANM010021274.1:0-11903 GCA_017656035.1 Myanophis thanlyinensis
TTCTCACCTTTAAAGCGCTCCATGGCTTGGGACCCGGGTACTTATGGGACCGCCTGTTGCCACCATCAGCCTCCCGCTGGCCAGTGCGTTCCCATAGGGCGGGCCTCCTTGGGGTGCCATTGCCTGGACGGTGTCATCTGACAGCCCCGAGGGTTCGAGCCTTCTCTGTGGCTGCACCCTCCCTTTGGAACGAATTGCACCTGGAGATCCGGACCATCACGGACCTGCGGACCTTCCGGCGCGCATTAAAAACCCATTTGTTCCAACAGGCCGGTCTGGCCTAACACTTAGCGGGTTTTTAAATTCGTTTGATTTTTAATGAGTTAAAAGTGTTTTAAATTTTTAACCTTTTTAATCTGGTTTATTGGCCACTGATGTCATCTATTTTAATTGTATTTTTAATTTTGATGCGGCTCTTTTTAGATGGCTGTGCACCGCCCCCGAGCCCTTCGGGGGGGGGGGAGAGGAGAGGGGCGGTATAGAAATCTTGTAAAATAAGTAAAAAATAAAATAAATAAATCCAGTGTTGCTCACTGCATTGCAAAAAAAGAAGTTGAGACTTTGGGAAAAGTGCAGACAAAGAGCAGCTAAGATGATTTAAGGGCCTGGAGGCTTAAAACATAGGAAGAACGGTTGGAGGAATTGGGTACGTCTAGATTAATGAAAAGGACTAGGGGGGACCCGATAGCAATCTTCCAATACTTGAGGGGCTGCCCCAAAGAACATGGGGTCAACCTATCTCCAAAGCACCAGGACAAGAAGCAATGGATGGAAACTAATCAAGGAGAGAAGCAACCTGGAATTAAGGAGAAACTTCCTAACCGTGAGGACAATGAACCAGTGGAACAGCTTGCCACCAGAAGTTGTGGGTGCTCCAACGCTGGAGGTTTTTTAAAAAAAGTCTGGACAGCTACTTATCCGATATGGTATCTGCTGATCATATCACAGAGTTGGAAGGGAACCTTGGAGGTCATCTAATCCAACCCCCTGCCCCTGCTCAAGCAGGAGAGCCTTACAGAATCATAGAATAACAGAGTTGGAAGGGAACCTTGGAGGTCATCTAGTCCAACCCCGCTCCTGCTCAACCAGGAGACCCAGACAAATGGCTCTCCAGTCTATATTTTAAAACTTCCCAACAATGGGAGTACCCACAATTCCAGGAGGGCCAGCCATCCCACTATAATTTTTTTCTTCTCACCAACGGATAATTTCTCCTTCCGTTCTAGCTTGGCTCTCTCTTTTAACATAGCTTCTTCACCTGCGGCTCTTAAAATAGCCATCTCGGTTGGCCAAGGGCACCCCTAAAGATTAAAAAAGATTTCCTCTCCTGTGCGGTCATCGTGAGCTAAAAATACAAGAGTCGACTTTTAAAAGCAGGATGGGAAGAAATATTAGGAAGAAGATACAAATGGATTTTTTTTTAAAAAAACGTTCTCCTAATTTGGATTTTCTTGGGGTCAGGCCCCCCCCCCCTTGTACCTGTAGGCAGCGATCTCGATATCTAGAGCCATTTTGACGTTCAGCAGATCTTGGTATTCTCTGAGCTGGGCAGCCATTTCCCACTTGGTATTCCTTAGCTCGTTGTCCAGTTGTCCGATCGTATCCTAGGGAAAAGACACAAACCTGCCGTGAACAAGTTGCACACCAGAGGTGAAATTCAGCCGGTCCGAGCCGGTTTGCAAATTTTCTAAGCCGTTCGGTTGTTAGAAGAAATCTCCTTTTGGTGTTTTTTCTCCACTTTACAGGGTTAATCCTGTAAGGAAGGCAGGAAAGAAACATCCTGGGGTTGTTTCTAGCCTAATCATTATTGCCCTGCTCACCCGGTCACATGACCCCCCCCATAGCCACGCCCACAGAACTGGTAGTAAAAAAATTGAATTCCACCACTGTTGCGCACTAAAAAAGGAAGGCAATCCGACAGAACACAGGTAGTCCTCAACCAAAGTTTGTTGAGTGCATTCCAAGTCACAACGGTATTTTTTATTTTTTAAAAAAAGTGTTTTGGAAACCAATGCAAAAGGACCCAACAAAGAGGTGAGAAATGAAAGCAAGATGAATCTGCAGAAATGGAAATGGACCAAACTACCAGCCAATCTGGCCTAGTACTAATTAGTTGGGGGTTTTAAATTAGTTTTAAATTTTAAATGTTTAACGTTTTAAATTTTTAAATTCATATTAGATTTTAAATCTCAGTTATGACCAGCCACCCAATTTATTTTAAATTTTAATTTGCTTTTAAATTGTTATTTATAGTGTGTGTGTGTTTTTTAGATGGCTGTATACCTCCTCGAGTCCTTCGTGAGACAGGCGGTATAAAAATTAAATAAAACAAAAAACAAAAACTAGGATGTAGAAAGGGATCAAACGGGGAAACGGACCAAATTAAGAGGTGGTAGACTTTTGCTCTTTCTACGAATTCCTTGAAAGTAATTTTTAACCTTGTGGTTAAAAGAAAGAAAGAAAGCTGAGTTTTGAATTGGCATTGTGGGGGAAAAGTTAAATTGTCCGAAAGGTGCTTCTTATCCTTTTTCAGTGCCAGCCTGGGCATTTCCTGGGGTTAGGGATTTGTTTATAAGTCTGGAGATGTATTCTGTATCTGAATGTATTCTGTGTTTCTGTGCTTTGTGTGATTGTACCGATGGAGGGTCACTCTATTTTGCTGCACACATGTTGTGTGCATTGACAATAAAGGATTGAATTGAATTCAGCTCGGTCTTGGATGGTGGGGAACGGAAGGATTTATATGCCTTGCAGACAGCTGGTCATTTGCATCCTTTTTAGAGAGCTGTTGAGTCCACTTGGAGGTTTCTCTGTGTCCTCAAGGGTCACCTGAGTGGTGCCAATGGGTGGGGAGCCTTCTGGGAACTGTTGTGTTGTAAACTGATGATGTTGTACCTCTCCCCCTCTGTTGAGAGAAAGCCGTTCAATTTTGACATAATGGCCTCTTTGACCCTGAAGACACAGACCAAATTCCAAGTGGCCTCAACGACCCTCTAAAAGGAATGCAAATGACCAGCTGTCTGCAAGGCGTATCAATCCTTCCCTTCCCCATCATCAGCTCAGAACTGAAGAAGCTTCTCGGAAGGAGAAGCGAAAGGTCTTCAAAGAAAAAAAAACGGAAAGTCCAGTGGCCTCTTGAACCAATCTTTGCCGCGCGTTACCTGGTAAGACTGGACATCCAAGTGGTGGCGATCTTCAATGTCCAGCCGCTGCCTCTCCAAGGATTCCTTCATCCCGCGGAGAGTTTCCAGCTCCGTCGTTTTGGACTGCAGCTGCCTGCGATATTCCGACAGCTCCTCTTGGGCGTTGCGGATGGCATCTGTGTTGACCCGGGCAGCTTCAGAGAGCTTGTCCAGCCTCACTGCAGAATGGAGTGAGGAAAAGAAAAAGAGAAAAAGAGCCCATTGAGCTTCTGGAAAGCAAATGAGTTGACACCAGTTACAGATTACAGCAGAATTGGAAGGGACCTTGTTAGGTCATCTAGTCCAACCCCACCACCACCACCACCACCCAAGCAAACCCTACACCATTTCTGACCGATGGCAGTCCAGTCTCTTCTTGAAAGCCTCCAGGGATGAAGCTCCCACAAGGTAACTTCTGTTCCAATTATTCTCGCTGTCGGAAAATTGGAGGAACAAAAGAAGGCAGGAGAAGCCATGGATCAGCTGCCGCTTGGGAATAATGCAATCTCTCCTTTTATTGCTTCGTTTCCAAAGGAGAGAAAAAAAAATATCCTTAGATTTCCTTGTGGACTTCAATATCCTAGAACAGAATGGCTGGCGGATTCTGGGTGTTGAAGTCTTAAAAGTTTGTTTTAACAAACAAACAAAAGTAAATTTGTTTTAAAATCAGTTGAATCGCTTAAAATTTTAAATTTTAAACTGTACATTTTAATTTTAGAATATTTATTTCGGCCTTTGATTTAATTCATTTTTAATTGTTTTTAAATTTTATATGTTCTGTTTTAAATGGCTGTTCACCGCCCCGAGTCCTTCGGGAGCGGGGCGGTATAGAAATTCTGTAATTAAATTAAATTAAATTTAAAAAGTTGCCAAGGCTGGACCTTAAGTTGCAAGCAGGTTCAATAATAATCACGTTGGCTTAGCAACGGAGCAATTTTCAGGCGCACCGCAGAGCCTGCTGAGCCATCTCAAATATATTCTTATGACGACATGGAGTGGCAGGCAGGGGGAGAGAAGGTGGTTTAAATGTTATTACGTCATTTTGTGGGGCTTAATGAGGGAGGGAAAAAATATCTCTCCTGGAAGCTAGAGGTGGATTTTCCCAAGCTGGATTCTGCCTGCAAAAAGTCACTTTGCAGTCTGACTCAGCCTTTACGACGAAGAAGAAAAAGGAAATGATGACGTAACAAATTTCTCCTAGCAATGCTAGACTATCGGTTGGGGGTTTGCGGGGGTTCGTTCGGCAGCCGTTTTTTTTCACGCTGTACGGTGTGGTGCAAAGCAGGCTGAGCCACGTAACGGTGTGTTTGTTCAAACACAAGTGTGTTACGCGAAACAAATCCACTGCAGTCGGTTAGCTGAAAATTGCCTGCAGGAGAGTGCTCAGCATCCCAGGGCTGAATTAATTTTATTTCCTATTTCTGCATGGCTGAAAGATGCTATTAAAGCACCAGGTCGGCAGACGATAAACCCAACCACAAGCTGCAACCAGAACGTTGCTTTTTAAAAATCCAGCCCCATATTCGCTTCTGCGCTTCATCTTCCTGTCAGTCTTAAAATGAGTTTGCAAAACCCAGATTACAGGCGGTGCTTAAAAAAAAAGAAAAGAAATAGCTTGCATAAAGAGCTTGCAGATGATTCCAGATGCTGGAGTTGTATTTATAGCAGCTGGTGGAGACATTTACACAAGGTTGGCTGGTTTTGAAACAGAACTTTGATGGAAGATTACAAGAAAAAAAACCCAGAGGAAAAGTAGGGCAAATTACTTCTATATTGACACAAGAAAATAAAATGGGAATATTTTTATGCAGGTTATAGGCCTCGATTTAACAACAGTTCATTTAGTGGCCGAAGCACTGGGTTGTGTGTGACTTATTGGGATCCTACAGTATACTTATAGGTTGTGCTCTAATTTGTTTGATTTTGGCTTAGGGTGCTGTATGTGAATTCATGCAGGATAAATCAGACCTATGTTTTTTACAGTTTGCCCCATGTGTGAACTCAACTAATGTTGCCTTAGGCAATCATATGGGGTTAAAGGGTAGCCGTTTAATGAGGTTTAATGTAGTTTTAATGACAGGAAGGAATCCAGTCCCATCCAAGATGGCATATGTAGCTCAGGGTTGAATTATGGAGTCCTTGGTGTTCTCTGAGCTTGGGGGAGGGTCTTCTTATAGATGTTTCACTGTCAAACTAGATAACATCATCAGTACTAGAAGGGAGTAGGGTTTGTGGAGTGGGAGGAGAAGGAGGAGTAGGGGGAAAGGACTGGGGAGGGGTCCTTGATGTTCTCTGAACTTGGTGGTATTCTTGCAGACGTTTTATTACCCTACTAGGTGATATCATCAGTACTAGAAGGGAGTGGGGTTTGTGGAGTGGGAGGAGAAGGAGGAGTAGGGGGAAAGGACTGGGGAGGGGTCCTTGATGTTCTCTGAACTTGGTGGTATTCTTGCAGACGTTTTATTACCCTACTAGGTGATATCATCAGTACTAGAAGGGAGTAGGGTTGAGGAAGAGATGACTATGGGTTCCTTGGTGCGCTCTCTAAGCTTGAGTGGGTTTGTTTGCAGGTATCTCCTTGCAGATGTTACCTAGCAGTGAAACATCTGCAAGCAAGCCACCAAAGCTCAGAGAAGCACCAAGAACACCCCCCCTCCAAGCCAATCAGAGTTGAGGTCTCGGATCCTTGTCTGCGGAGGATGGATCTTGGGGAGTTCTCGGTTTCGGAAACCCCGGTCGTTACAGGCATGGATGGGATCAGCACCTTGGACAGCGCCTTCGCCTTGCGCGCATATGGGTGGGTTTGTCTTTCAGGCGCTCCCCCAGCCCCCCCCCCATTGCGGTTTTTTTCCGGGGAGGGGGCGCAGGAAGACGAGACAAAAGAACATCTTGAATGCGGATTAGCAGCCCCAAAGCTCGGAGGGTGGGGGCGTGGATTGGGGGGGGGGGCGCGGGAGCTAATAGGGCACTAAGTTATGGAGGTTGGGTAGCCTATGAAGCTGGCCGGTTCCAATTTGGTTCTAAGAGCGGTGGTCCCAGATTAAAAAGACATTGCAACGCTGGTTTAATGCGGGTCGAGAGACACAGCCGGAG
Organism: Myanophis thanlyinensis; assembly: GCA_017656035.1. Taxonomy (NCBI): domain Eukaryota; kingdom Metazoa; phylum Chordata; class Lepidosauria; order Squamata; family Homalopsidae; genus Myanophis; species Myanophis thanlyinensis. Next base: position 6,276 of record JAEANM010021274.1, read on the forward strand.
AGTGGGGGGGGGGTTCCCAAGTCTGGCCGCCCCCCCCCCCGCCCCTTCAAAAGGATTTGCAACGCTCCCATTCGTCCTCCAACATTGGGGGGGGGGGGACGGGACGATTCTCAACCATTGCTTTTGTGGGGAGCGGGAAAGAGCCGGCTTTTCTGCCGGTAGCCGCATCCAACTCCCCAGGCCTCCCCATTCTTCCCATCCGCCCCCAACCACCACTTTCCGCTTTAAATCCCCGCCCCGCCACCCCCACCCGCCCCAGCCCAGCTGGCGCCTGGCCGAATACAGGAATGGAAAGGAGACTTGGGGGGGAGGGGAGTGTCTGCAAAGGTGGGGGAGGGAGGGTTGGCAAAGGAGGCTAGTCACGCTGCGCCAGTCTGGCCCCTCCTTGCACCCACCCACCCACCCAACCCCCCTACGAAAAAAACTGCAGGAGGGACTCTGCCCTACACTTGCCAACCGCCCCAAAGTCAGCCTAGACTGCAGTAGCAGTCTTGGCGCACCCACCTCGGTGCCTGAGCAAACTCCCCCCCACCCCCGCTCGCCGGTAAAGTTCTTATCTGTCTGCCCCCCCCCCCAGAGTCTTCCTCCTCCTGCACCAAGGCCGAGGGTCCTTTCCTCCCCCCCCCAAAAAAAAAACCCCACAGCAGAACCTTGGTGGGGGGGGTTCCCCACTCTCCGCAATTGCTAAGGATTGCCGGTTGCAATTTTTCACCCTCCCGCCCCCACCCACCCCCCGCGCGGCCCCCACCTCGCTCTTCCAAACCGACTACCGCGGGAAAGCCCTCCCTACAGCCCGGAGATGAGGGAGGGGGGAGTCGACGCTCCATCCTCCGCAGTGGGGAGAGACGGACACCCCCATTAACCGAGAGAGGTCGGTTTGGCTTTGGTCTGGCAGACGCCCTTCCCAAAGGAAATCCCCCTGCCAACTCAAGGGCGCGGGACCCCCGGCTGCCTCCCCTAAAACCCACCCTCCTTTCCCTTTTTCGGCCTCACAGTCTGGGATGAACCGTTCTCTCGCCCCCCCCCCCCAAGTTTGGGGTGAACGTATCGCCTCCATCCCTCGCTAAAATGTAAAAACGCATGGGGATTGACACCCCCCCAAGTAAGAAATGAATAAAAGCGAGGCGTTGGGTGGGTGGGTGGGAGAAGCGAATGAAACTGCTTGGACGGGAAGAGGCGAGGGAGGTCTTCTGAACTTGGAAGAATTTGACCCCGCTTTCTTAGCCTAACTCCCCCCACCCTCCAATATATTCCCGCAACGCAAGGTCACTCCGTAGGATGCCATTGCTTCCTTCCCCCTCCTTGGTGTTTTAAGCCTTCTGGATGGGGAAGAGGAGAAAGGGGGGGGGAGTGGGTGCCTGTGGGGTGGGGGGGGAGTTCAGGTTTGCCCAGCGACTTTCTTCCTGCAGCCAACTTTTGGCTCCTGGGTTGGCCGTTTGATCGATTTATGAGTCATCAGATCATTCCCCACGTTTAGATGTACAAGTAGATCGCTTCGCCCTTCGTCGCCTGAAAGCGCCTTTCTTGCGTCCGTTTTTTTAAGAGTTGCGACCCAGCGTCTTGCACCGAACCGACCCCGTTTTATGGGCCTCTCTCCTCCCCCTCCCCCGCTCAAAGTCCCCGGGGAGGGCAAGGAAGAAGGGGGGAGGGGGTTCCTGAATGACGCACCCTTCCCCCCCCTCTGTAAATCACCCATTTTGCAGTTCAACCTGACCGGGGAAAAAAAAAATAAGGGGGTTGATTTTGGCCCAGGTCGTGGTACTTTTTCCCTGCTGGTGGGGGCAACTCTTCTGCCGCCCCTCCCAAATCTGGATTGTAGAGCCCCCCCCCCTCCGCCCCTGTGGGCTTCTTTTAAATATAAGGAAATATAAGGAACGATGCTGTGGTTTATTGAATAAATATTTGGCACCCAACTCAAACCCGTAGCGACTCAACCTTCCCTCTCCATAAAGACGAGCGGGGACAGAATAGCAAGAGTTGGAAGGGATCTCGGAGGTCTTCTAGTCCAACCCCAGTCCTCAAGCAAGGAGCCCTATACCAATTCTGCTGACGGCCAGGAGTTCGATTCTCACCAGGCTCAAGGTTGGCTCCGCCTTCCATCCTTTCCGAGGTCGGTTAAAATAAGGAGCCGGATTGTTGGGGGCGATGGGCTGGCTCTGTAAACCGCTTAGAGAGGGCTGTGAGAACACTGTGAAGCGGTCTATAAGTCTAAGGGCTATTGCTATACCATTTCAGACACACGGTTGTCCAATTTCTTCCTAAAAACCTCCAGTGTCCCAGCACTTATTCCTACTTTCCGGTACTTCATTCCTATTAGAGCGCCTGGCGCCCCTCCCCACCTCCAGTTGTCCCCATCCCACCCCTCCCCTCCCAATCGCCCCCTTCCCTCCGGGGGTGTCCCCCCCCCAGCCCCCCTCACCTCGGAAAAACTCCTCCGACTGCAGGGAGCTCTTGAAGGCGTGGCCCTCCAGCTGGGCGCGGATCTCCTTGAGCGCCGAGGTGACATCCGACTGGACAGCGGGCAACTCGCGCAGCTCGAAGACGGCGGCGGGCCCGCTGCCTTGGATCTGGCGCAGCAGATCGCCCACCTCGTCGCCGTGGCTGCGGCGCAGGAAGACGCTCTCCTCGCGCAGGGCGGCCAGCTTCTTCTCCAGCTCGCCTTTGGTCAGCAGGGCCTGGTCGGTGAATTTGGCCAGGGCGCGGGCGGCCGCCTCGTTCTCCTCGCGCAGCCGGGCCTCGTCGTCCAGCCGTTGGCGCAGCGCCGCCACCTCTTCCTCCAGCCTCTCCTGCTCCAGCCGCAGCTGCCCTTTCTCGTTGCTCACCCGCACCAGCGCGCCGCGCATCTCGCGGATCTCTCGCTCGTACAGCTCGCCCAGGGCCGAGCGGCCGGCTTGTTGCTGGCGCAGGGCCGCCGCTTCGGCTTCCAGCTGCCGGTTTTGCATCTCCAAGGCGCGCACCTTGTCGATGTAACCGGCGAAGCGGTCGTTGAGCGCCTGCAGCACCTCCTTCTCGTTGCGCCCGGCGCGCAGCTCGCCGTTCAGCGGGCCCAGCGACTCCAGGCTCTCGGTGGACGAGCCCAGCTGGCGCCGGGAAGCCGAGCCCGAGCAACGCGACCAACCTTGCGAGTGGAAGCCGCTACTGGAGGCCAACGAGCCGACCCCGGAGCGCGAGAGCCCCGCCGGCCCGGCTGAGCGCAAACCACCGCCGGCATCCTTACGGTAAGAGGCAGGGCCGCCGCCCCCGAAGAGCACCTCCGCCCCGTAGCTTAGCATCGCGTCGTCGGAAAGGACACTGCGGCAGCCGGCCAGCCGGTGCCGCTTATATGCAGCCCGGAGCCGCACCTCTGAGGAGCCGGCAGGAGGGGGAGGAGGAGGAGAAGGAGGAGGAGGAGGCGTCGAGAGTCGCCTCGCCTTTCCACCCGTGGGGAGGGGGACGAACCAGACAGCATATGCAACCCCCCCCTCCTCTCTTCGGAAACTCCGGGGCTCAGAGGAGCCGAGCCAGCCAGCTCCCCCAAACTTCAGGCGCAGTGCAGACGTAGACCCAGCTTTCCTCCCCTCCCTTAAACCCCCCCCCCCGTTTTCCAAGTTGGAAAACTGCCGCAAACCCACCCAGAGTTGGTCCCGATCTGTGACAGACTCCCTTAGCGGTAAGGGGGAGGAGATGGGGGGCGGGACCCCCGTCTTCAGATCCATCTCTGCTGTGGAACCAGCCTGGATAGCTTTCTCATACTCACACACACACACACACACCAATCAGAACTACCTCGCAGGGTTATTTGTTCAGGAAAATAAATGAGGAATGGGCGTTAGGTTTATTATGATTTATAAGATTTCTATACCGCCCCTCGGGGCGGTGTACACAGCCTTCTAAAAAAACAGAAAAAAACAGTTAAAATGTTAATTAAAACGAATTAAATAAATTGGCCGAATAAAATTGGAATGCCAAGAATTAAAAATTGGTGGATGGGGACAACCCCCCTACCCCATCTAACCAAATGAGTTTCCTCAGACTTTCATTAAATGTGATGCAGTTGTCCTGTTTTTATAGAGGGATTTGAACTTCCTGCAGATGGGCAGAATTTACCCCTACTCATCATACCAGAGGTCATCCAACCCTCCCCTTACAAAATTCATGAAGTCCTTGAATCCTCCTTCCTGGAAAAAGGGGGTATTGGGAGGATCTGCCCCCTTTGACTTGAGTCGTATTGAGGTCTCTTTGTGATTATTTCTTCTTCTGTAGATGGTTCATGCCATCCATAACTTGCACCTGTCGGAGCTGTGTGAAAGCATTGGTTGGGGAAGCGGGGGGGGGGGGGAGGAAGGCCCCATTTGCATGTGCTCAGAGGCACTCTGGTGTTCTGTGATATAAAAGTGTGCCGGCTCTTTCACTGGTTCCCAGCATGGCGTAACAGCAAACAATCCCTTGTTGCCACAATGAATGGATGATGTTACCCAGTCTGGTAATAAAATGTCTGTAAGAAAATCACCAAGCTCAGAGAGCACCAAGGATCCTACAGCTGCTCCCCTTCCTCCTCCTTTTCCTCCCGCTCTCTGCAAACCCCACTCCCTTACTAGCACTGATGATGTTACCCAGTCTGGTAATGAAACGTCCGCAAGAAAACCACCAAGCTCAGAGAGCACCAAGGACCCACATGCCACAATCAAATCAGAGGTTTACTAATCTTTTGGGCATCCAGGAGTCAGAATGGACATAATTTAAGGGAGGAAAAGGTTTGGGGGTGGGATTTGAAATGGTCAGCAAGAAAAACAGAATGCTATAAGAGCCATTTTGGGGAAAATAGATCCTTGTTTTTCACATTGGAGAAGCTCTTTTTCACCGTCATTATACTCCTCCTGCGTGTTTGTCTTCCCCCCTTAAGTAGGTTAATCCTATACAGAGCAGTCTTTCTCAACTGTGGCAACTGTATGATGTGTGGACTTCAACTCCCAGAATTCCCCACAGTACATCCAGCCCGGTTACATTTTCAATTCTGTTTTGGTTTTTGGTTTTTGTTTTTTTGTTTTTTTACTTTTTTTTCTATTAGCCGGGTGTAATAAAATTATTTTTTTCCAAAGCCCACATGCATTGGAAGAGCATCAAAATCAAAACCAAAAAAAACCCCAACGTTATGCTTAGAAATGCAAGTCATTTTGGAATTGGCAAAGGAAGAGGTTTCTTTTAGCAATGTAGAACTTTCATCGTTTGGATTCCATGCTGGGGAGGGGAAAATCTTCTTTAGAAAGGCAACCGCAGGAAAACAAACCCATAAATATTGAAAATCTCCCCCCCCCTCTTTTTTTCTGTCTCTCTCCCACACCCACGCACCTGCACAGATGTGCACACAAATAAGACACACAACCTGTTTTATGTCCTCTACACAATGCAGTGCTGTGCACGGTGACTTGCAATTCGTTTTGTCTCCTTTCTTCGTTATTTCAGTATTTGAGGGGCTGCCCCAAAGAAGAGGGGGTCGCCCCATCCTCCAAAGCACCTGAAGGCAGGGCAAGGAGCAATGGATGGAAACTCATCAAGGAGAGAAGGAACCTAGAACAATAGAGCAGAGCAGAGCAGAATAGAGTAGAATTAGGATGAACAGAACAGAACAGAACAGAACAGAATAGAACT
>JAEANM010021276.1:0-11903 GCA_017656035.1 Myanophis thanlyinensis
TAACTAGTTCGGCGGGCCGGATTAAAAAGCCCAACGGGCCGGATGTGGCCCGCGGGCCATAGTTTGCCCATGTCTGATCTATACCTACAAAGATCAGAATTATGCAGGCCATGGTAATCCCTGTGACACTGTATGGAAGTGAAAGTTGGACTTTGAAGTAGCAGAATAATGAAGACTGTTGTCTCTTTTGAACTTTGGTCTCTGAGAAGACTCCTAAGAATACTACAGACATTCAAGAAAAAAAAAGGATCATCAAACAAATCAACTGAGGCACAAATCCTTTTGGGGACACATTATGCAAACAGTTAACTGTCTGAGGAAGGCTGTAATGCTGGGATAAGTGGAAGGTAAGAAAATAATATAGTGGAAGAGTATTGGAAGACCTGAAATACCAGATTATGGACAAATCATCATAAAGAAAATCTAGCCAAGATTCAACACCTACATTATGGCACCTCATCCAATCGATACTCATCTTACACAGGCTGGCTTTAGGCCGAGCTGAGTCGATAAGGAAAGGTAAAGTAATCCCAGTGGATTTTACTCTGCTAGTCATTGCCATCTATAAGGGGTAGTGCTCATGTCCAAGGTTGAGAAACACTGCCCTACTGTTTTCAGTGATGAACTGGATTGGATGGGGCAAGGGTTCAGAGTGATGGCCTTATCTTCTATATTCTCTTCAGAATCTGTAGTCTCCCACATTGATTTCACTTATCTGTTCTTCTGAACATACTCTGAAAGTGGCTCAGTTAAAACAATTTCAGACAAATTGTTGTCCAATGCCTTTTTAAAAACCTCCACTGTCAGAGCACCCACAACTTCTAGAAGCAAGTCATTCCACTGATAAATTGTTCTAAGAGGAAACTGGATTAAGAAGAAGAGACATTCCATTGGACCCACTAAAAAACAAAACAAATAATCAGTATTGTGGTTAACATAGGATTTGAATAGAGGAAGGCCAGTTGCAAGTCCTGACTTAATCCCAGTGTTCTCTGGATGAATGTGGGCCAAATTTGGGCCAGTTAAATCTCCCAATGCAACCTATCTGAAAGGATTGCTCTTTTGGGGTAAAGCAAAAGACACAGTTATGTAGGTCACTTTGAGCTCTCAGCAGTTTTATTTACCTACTGAGCCCTTCCCAAGGACCTGGGATAGGCAGATGTTGTTGTTCAATTGTATTAAAAGTATCATCGCAAGATGTAAGCTGTTCCAAGCAAAGCTGTCTTTTGCAATTGTCTGATGCTGATTTTGTCAATGCTGATGGTGTTCAAGTGATGCTCCAGTTGTACTGGAATTCCACCCAAGACACCTATTACTATTGGTACTATCTTTGCTTTATTATTCTTATTATTATTATTATTATTATAAACTTTTATTCATTAAACATGAAACTCAATCAACGGAACATTTAAAAATGTATCACAAATATTGATTGGCTCTCATGGTTGATATGGATTGCTGCCAGCATCCTAGGTATCAACCAAGTACCTTCATTATGATTATGATTATTATTGTTGCTGTTGTTATCATCATCAGCTATTATTATTACTATTAATACACTATACTCATCCTCTTTCAGAGTTGTCATTAAATAACACGAACCATTTAAAAACTTGGTACATAAACTCTGGTTTCACTTCCCTTTCTTTTATTTCATTCCTTTTAGATTTGAGCAAAAGCCTTTTTGTTCACTGCTTTTTTATTTAGACTTTTAATCTTTTTTTTTTTTCATATAGAACTCAAGGTGGAAAACATACTATCCCACCCTGTGCTGTTTTCCCCACAGAAGCCCAGTATTTTGCTGTGTTAATTCAGAAAGCTCAGATTGGCCAAGGATCTGCTGATATACAGTTCTACAGAGGAATTATAGAATCTGACATATGTACTTTTATAAGTGTCTGGTTTGGCACAGCCACCAAACAGGACAGGTATAGACTTCAACTAATAGTTAGGACTGTAGAAAAAATAATTTCAACCAGCCTGCCTTCCATTAAGGATCTGTATATTGGAGGGATCAGAAAGAGGGCTGCAAAAATATCTACAGACCCCTCACGTCATGGACATAAACTGTGTCAACTTCTCCCGTCAGGGCGCTGCTGTAAGGCCAAAACAACTAGATGCAAAGATAGCTCCCCCCAACCCAGTGCCATCACTCTGCTGAACACATAATAACCACACCACTGTCTATTACCTTCTCCTATTAATATATTATGATTTATCAATTGTAGTTTGTATCTTATGATTAATGATTGTAACTATGATTTATGAACTATAATCTATCACTTTGTTGTTTGCATGTACACTGAGAGCTTGTGCCCCAGAGAAAAATTCCTTGTGTGTCCAATCACACTTGGCCAAGAAAGAATTCTGTTCTGTTCTGTTCTGTTCTGTTCTGTTCTGTTCTGTTCTGTTCTGTTCTGTTGTTGAGCTGAAAGAGAGTGACTGGCCCAAAAATTACTCAGCTGGCTTTCATGCCTAAGGGCAGGATTAGAATTTCTAGGGCAACATGTTAATCACCACACCAAACTGGCTTGTACTTATTTTGCTTGCAAGTGATGTGCTCTGAGACCCTTTCTATCTGAAGAACAGGATAAACATACTTAAGATCAACAAGCAAATAATAATTATCTATGAAAATAGCCATTGAATTTAGCTCAATTTTGCCTTTTTAACAGCATCTGACAAGAGCCAATTATCTTAAGCACAATTCCATTGGAAAGCTTTGCCAGTGTAATTAACTCTAATCAGTGTAAACAAAGAGAACATCAGTAGACACTACAGATATTTATGAATTTATTTTTACCAAATCAAGAGTAAGCCAAAATTACCCTTAAATTCCTAGTTCCATAAATTATTTCTCTTGAAATGTAAAACACAGCTGGATTTTAGAAAAAACATGTCAGTATCAAACTAAGGCACAGAACACAAGATTTCAGTAAATTAACTGTATTTACATTAGGAAACCAACTTTCTAGCCAAGACTTTGGCCAAAGGCCATGGTAAATATAGGAAGAGAAAAAAGTGGGCAGCTCAGACTCTAAGCCAGAATGTTTCCCATTAAAAATACTATTTATATATTAATCAATGTACAAAGTGGTTTTACAGAATAAAAATCCCTTAAACCTGTGAATGACAGGAAGATATTAGAAGAAGGGAAAGATGATGGGAGAGGAATAGATAGGGAAGAATATATTTCCTGTTAAGGCTGGCTCATAGCAGGGGTTGAAGAGCATGTGCAAAATGCTCAGTTTTGAAGGAGGAATTGAGGCAAAAATCAGTGATAGCATCACACAGCATCACACAGTTGTGCGTTTTCCCCAAGAGACCATGCCATACTTCTAAGGAATAGCAAGGAGCAAGGGTGAAGGATGGAAGGAAGATCTTTTTGAATTCAATGGTTGGGCAGAACCTATAAATCTTATAAACAAATTAACAAAATGCAAGGCTTGCTGAAAAAGTGATATAGTGAGTATGGGGCATACAAGAGAGAAACCCTAACTAGATTGGCTTCCATTGCTCCTGAGATGGAACTATTGCAGATCCTGCCTCAGTAATCCACAGCTAAACTAGGCATCATAGTTTCTTCTGGTCCAGGCCTGATTTTATTTATTTATCAATCAAATGTATATGATTAATGCAGAAGTTTTAGGATGATTAATGTAGGAGTTATAGGGGTAATATAGGAAAACTAATAATAGAGGAGAGCCAATTTGATCTGGTGGTTAAGCCATCAAGTTAGAAATTTGGACACTCTTGAGTTCTAAGCATGAAAGCCAGCTGAGTGACTTTGGGCCAGCCACTCTGTCTAAACCCAACCTACCTTACAGGGTTGTTGTGGGAAAAAAGAGGGAAGAAGGAGTATTATGTATGTTCATTGCCTTCAGTTACCTATATAATAATAATTTTATGGGGAAAATGGGAAAATATTTAATAAATAAATATAGCTACCCACCTCATGAATAGCGAATCTGGCTAGCATACTATACAATAATCCAGACAGACAGTAGAAACATAAAACAGCCATTACCTAAAGCCATTATATAATAATTATTTATAAAGCTTTGAGAAGTATGATTTGATAACTCACAACTTTGCCAGGACAGGATAGTAAATATGCTCTCAATATGTTTAATCACGCTCCTGAAAGAATATGGGGAAAAATGATGAGAGATATGTATCTAAAAAAAGAAACTATCTCCAGTAAATGAGGAACAGTACAACTTGCCCATTTCCCTTATAATATAAGGAGACTAATTTGTGTATCTATTTACAGTTTCACATTCAAGCGACAGGTTTGCATTTTATATGTCTTTGGTTATTCTTCCTTTAATTTCATTTACAAGAAATAAGAAAAAACAATTTATGAACTAAAAAGAACCACCAGTCACACAAAACTTATATTAGGAGAGCCATAAATTAATATTAAATATCATAGTTCCAACCATACTCCATTGAATGCTTTGATGACATACTTGTGTATAACCTTTACTATACATAATGGAAGTTTATATGTGACAAAAATGAAAAGTGAAATAAGGACATCCTATGGAATGGTTACACAGAGAAAGCCCTCATAAGTATATTTAAATATTTATATACTTAAATTGTCAGCACTATAGATCACATAAGTAATGTATATGGATATTATGGTCAATTATCTCTCAGTCATTCCTTAACTCTCGTGCATTTTTAAACCAAATGTATGTTATCTAGATCTCTTAATAAAAATATAAATTGGTTCCGTATTCTGTTCAAGGACGTTAACAGATTCTGAGAATGATCCATAGTCATTCAATTAGTGTCAGGGATAAAGAGAAACCCCCTGCTGATTATTGCATTCATTGATTAAGAGAGATTATCATACTGATTATTACATTTATAGCCTAACAATTTGGTCTTGACTTCTATAACCTGAGGTCATCTAAATCAGAGGTTTCCAACCTTGGCAACTTTAAGACTTGTGGAGTTCAATTCCCAGAATTCCTTGGCCAGCTTTGGTTAAAGTTGCCAAGGTTGGAGACTCCTGATCTAAATGTTCAGAACTACAGTTCTCATCATTTTCAATCAGCAAAGTGTAAGATAGTTTTTATTTTCTCAGAAATCTCTTATAATCATTTTATTATTCTGATTAGTCTTAATAACAAGGACTTTCTAGAATTTATCTAACGTTATATATTAGTAGCCATACCCAAAAAATCCTTTTGTTGCAAAAAGAAGGAGCTTTAATGTTTGTTAAAAGCTCTTAAAAACTTCGTAAATTTCTTAATACACATTTATCATTAAAATTGAAAATAGAGAAATTATTAGACTAAATTGATTGTGTTATGAAACAAATGCAATAAAGTTTGTGAACTGTTTTGCTAGGAATTGTTTTGCTATTTCAAAAGAATGGGACAAAGAATGACAGTGTCGTAAAGGTGAATCTGAGGTTGCCAAAAGTAGACAGAAACTGTCAAGACATATCCATAAAAAGAATGCTTGAAGCAATTGATGTACGCATGTAGATCTGAAAACAGAATAAGCAACATTCAGTGTTGCCCTGATATAAAGACTTTCTCTGTTTACTGGAAGTCACTAAGTATTTTTGAACTGTAAAAATGTGGTGGTTGCACTAGTGACAATATATGTCACATTCTGGTGTCAGGAGGTCTATTGTTCAGGTTCAGGAGGTCTATTGTTCTAGTTCAGAAGGTCTATTATTGTTATTTAATTTTGTTTATTTTTATCCCACCTTTATTATTTTTATAAATCTCTCAAGGGGGCAAACCTACCTAATGTTGCTTCTTCCTCCTAAAAGTCACCCAGTCAGCTGTCACGTCTAAGGCAGAACTAGAACTCATGGTCTCCTGATTTCTAATCTGGTACCTTAACCATTAGAGAAAACTGGTTTATAGGGAGTCCTCAAATAACAGCCATTCGTTTAGTAACCATTTGAAGTTACAACAGCACTGAAAAAAGTGACTTATGATAATTTTTCAACCAATACAACCATGGCAGTATTCCCAGGGCCATGTGATCAAAATTCAGATGCTTGGCAACTGACTCATATTGATGATGGCCACAGTGTCATCTTTTGCAACCTTCTGACAAGCAAAGTCAATGGGAAATCCAGATTCACTTAACAGCCGCGTTACTAATTTAACAACTGTAGTGATTTATTTAACAACTGTGGCAAGAATGGTCCTACAATGGGGCAAAAGTCATGTCAGGGTTCCACACAACATCAGCAATGCAATCAGAATTCCAAAGAGACAGAGTCCAAAGAATAAGATTTTATTGAAGACATTGTTCTGGTACCGTCTGTTGAAATCCCGAATCTAAAGCTTCCAGAATTTCTTCATCCAAGTAAAACTTAAAGTTCCACCCTGTTAATTATCACATGTTAATTACTGTCCAACCATTTCAAAAAGAAGCCCAACGACTTCTAAAGACACTTCCCATCCCAGGTGTGAAGCGCCAGAAAAAGTTCTCATGAGAACTAAACTTAAAGGAATTAAAACAAGATAAGAAAACCAAGTTGCCGCTTCCAACTCCCCTTCGCCCTCTCAGTGACCTTGCAATAGAAAAAGTGTAAATATGTCAAGATCTACATGGCCCTAAACTTTATTATATAAAATGGCCTACATAATACAGTAGAACACACACACACACCCTACATAAAACATCCTTTTGGATCTTGACAAGTCACTTAACAAATGTTTCACTTAGCAACAGCTCAATCAATAAGTCAAGGACTATCAGTATTTTTATTTTATTATTTTTTTTATCTTTAGTTTGACTGGATGCACAGTCCCTAGATGGTTAAATTGAATTTGTCATTTAACCCACCTATGGAGTCCTTCCTGAGGACCTGGAATAGGGAGAGGTTGACAGATGGTATTGTTGCAGGATGTAAGCGGTTCAGAGAAAAGCTGCCTTTTGCAATTGACTAAGAGATTTTGTCAATGACGGTATTATCCAAGTGGTCTTTGTTTTCAGCCTTTGTATAATTGGGAACAAATTTTCCTTGTGAAGGTTTAACTTAGTTTTAGTTCTTAAGAAAGCACATATATAAACAGTCTTTCAGTTCATCCAGATGAAGCATCAATTATATGACACCATTGTGATAAAAAGAAGTACATTCAACAAGCTTAAAATAGAAAAGGAAAAAAAAAGTAATGTCTGATCTCCAGTTTCATCAATCAGGATGTGGTATTGCCCCAAATCAACATTGCTTCCATTTTATCTATTATTAACCATTAGTGAGATGATGGATTATATCCGGTCTTTAACCAAACAGGAAATATTGCATTTGGAAACCAGGAAGCAACCTACTTCAGATCAAATGAAAAATTGATGTGGTTTTCAAAAATAGGCTGATAGAAACCAATCACAAACCATCCCATTACTCAAACCAAACTTCCTAATGCACATAGAACCATAAAAAGTATTAGTAATTAACCACAATGGAAGCCCCATTGTGAGCAATAGTGAATTACCTATTACCAGGTTGCTTAACAAGCATATGCCATAGCTTTTAAATTATGTTTTTAGTCTCGATTAGCGAGAATGCAAATATCATTCAAGATGACAAAATATCATAAGAAGCATCAATGAATGGTTTCAAGTATCATGAGAAGTGTCAATGAATGGTTTCTTAAGAAGTTAGCGGTTATCTACCATACAGTCTATACCTTCCTTTGAGTGATATTGCTGTGATGTGTGTATGTGTGTGTATTTAATATATCATATGGACAGTTAACAAACTGCTGTGCAGTGCTGTATTTGTGAGAGAAAATGAGGGCCTGGAGCGCATGATGTTGCTACTATTAGAGAAGAAGAATATTACCATTTCAGGTTAGGGATTTTTTTAAAAAAGTCTGAAAACTGTGTCGTCATGTGCAAAGCTGTGAAAGATTGCAATTTTTAAAAGTGAAAATTTTGTAACTATTCACAGCTCTGTAGGTATTAAGTGCAGAATGAAAAAGAGCTTCTTTAAAAAAAGAAGTCAGATTTCCTGTCCTGAAATCTCTCTTTACCTTCTCCTGATATCAAAGGAAGAGGCGAAAGCAAAATTAACAAGCTATTAATTTCTAGATGTAACAGATTTTGCAGTTTTGAATGCATTTTTATTGGCAAGCATTCTAATATCACTCTATTGGAACATACAATTGACTTAACCATAGAAATATCATTCAAGGTTGAAAATAGTGTGGGAAAAATTTAACTACTTCTTCTTTCGGCTGTTCCCATTAGGGGTCCCCACAGCAAATGAACTGCCTCCGCCCAACTCTATCCTTGGCATCCTCCATTCTTGTCCCAATCACCTTCATGTCTTCTTTTAGCAATTTAATTAGTGAGTTATTGCTCAATACTATCGCTCAATAGTTAAATTGTTATTTAACTATTGAGTGATAAAGTGTTAGGAGGAGGAGGACATTATGTGCCATTTGAAGGAAGCAGATAATATAGTTGAAAGTTAAAACACTAGAGTAGTTTAGCCTAGTTCGTCTTATATATATAATGGAAATAGTTATTTCTTTAACAGAATAACAGAGTTGGAAGGGGCCTTGGAGGTCTTCTAGTCCAACCTCCTGCTCTGGCAGGAAACCCAATAACATTTCAGACAAATGATTGTGCAATCTCTTTTTAAAAATCTCCAGTGTTGGAGCATCCACAACTTCTGGAGACAAGTCGGTTCACTGATTGATTGTTCTCACTGTTAAGAAATTTCTCCTTAGTTCTAGGTTGCTTCTGTCCTTGATTAGGTTCCGGCCATAGCTTTATTCTGCTTTCAGGTGCTTTGGAAAATGATTAAAACCAAAATACATTTAAGTAAAAAAATAAGATCAAGAACTATTTCAGTATTTTGTCTATGTATCATGGGTTTTTTAATCATTATTAAAAAAAATAACTCTCAGGAAAGTGTTTCCTTTCCTTTCACTTCATTTCATTTCCCAAATGAGGTTTTATTCTATGTAAAATCATTGTTTATTGAGCAAACAGATTTGCACTGAATAAATTCAAGTACGATTAGAGAGAAAGAAAGAGAAGTACAACTATTTAAATCTTTGCTGCCATCTAATTCTATTCTGGATTTATGTTGCCTGGATATGATAGCTCCATAATTATGTTAAATTAGCCCTGTGACTTACAGTAGTATGATTTATTACAAGTAGTCCTTGACTTACAACTTTTTTTACTGACTGTTCAAAGTTACAACAGCACTGAAAAAAAGTGACCTGTTTCTCACTTAAGATCATTATAGCACTCCCATGGGCATGTGGTCAGAATTTAGATGCTTGGCAACTGACTCATATTTATGACGGTTTCAGGGTCCTAGGCTCATGGGATCCCCTTTTGCAATCTTCTGACAAGCAAAGTCAATGGTGAAACCAAATTCACCTAACAACTGCAGAGATTCACATAGCAACAGAAAGATCATAAAATGGGACAAAGCTCACTTAACAACAGAAATTTTGGGCTTAACTGTGGTTATAAGTTGAGGACTACCTGCATTTAATAAAGATAATAGTTCTTAGTAGTGGCAGTGTGTACCAATTTTAATGGTAGCTTATCTGTTTGTTTAATTAGTGATGTCTTCAAAGAAAACAAACCCAACATGATGCAGAAGTCAGTAGGTCATGACCCTAATATCATATATATCATATATGATATACATAACCCCTTCCCGCATGATGTTGAGTCACAGGGTCCATGTCTACTGCACATAACATCTTGAAACTCATCCCATTAACCAAAAGGTGACAGTCAACCCTAGAATACACGACTTGGTTAACCCCAAATCTAGCCGTACTCCTATGTGGATTCAAACCAAAATTAAGTGAATGATTAATAGAACCTTAAGCAGCCCTGCATTGGGAAGCAAGCCCTACTTTGTGCATTATGAAACAAATAATAGCCTAATCACACTTTTAATTTTTGTGGAGTTACAAAATCAATGCCTTGAATGTAAGAAAAGAAATTCCCTAAATTGCAGCCACAATATGGATTTGCCCCCTTTTTCTAAAAGCTTTTATTTCTGTGTAGTTTTAAAATCATTTACTCAAAAGCGGTGGGGTGGGGGGAATTAAACCAGCAACCCCAGATGATTAATTTAATCCTAATCCCAAATCTAATCCTATTTGGATTTAAATAAAGCCTAAGTGAAGTGAAAATCATAGTCAGCTATACCCTTTGTAAAAGTTAAAGAAACATCATTTGCAAATCTGCTTGAAAATATACCCATTGCCATACATCCAACGCACTGCACCCACACGCATATGTTTGCAAATTTAGCTGATTACACAGATGCATGTAAACATTTTGAAGCATGGCCTTTTTAAAGCTTTATTCCACCTTCTTCCAGCAAAGCCAGGAAAATTTAACTGGAAAGAAAATACTCACACAATATACACAACAATCAACAAAGCAGTGTCCAGGCATGTCTTGGTAGAACCTGCACATGTCCAGATATGACAGAGTTGTGACATGTCTGGACATGTACAGACATATGTGCAGTGGTAGAATTTTTTACTACTAGTTCTGTGGGCGTGGCTTGGTGGCTGTGGCTGGGGGTGGTCATGTGACTGGGTGGGCAGTTTCAGTAAGGAGGGCAATAAAGATTAGGCTAGAAACAACACCAGGATGTTTCTTTCCTGCCTTCCTTACAGGATTAACCCTGCAAAGTGAAAAACAAACAAACAAAAGAGTTCTTCTAACAACCGGTTCTCCGAACTGCTTAGAAAATTTAGTACTGAATTTCATCTCTGCATATGTGTAGATAGACTAATTCTGTAAGTGCACACACATTTCATCAACTTTAGCTGTAACACCCCTAGACAGTAACCTGTGAACAGCACTGCATTTCCCCACCCACCCCCCTACTAAATCAGTCTAAATATGTGGATTATAAAAATATTTTTAAATTGTACTCTGAGGACAATAAAAAAAGAAGAAGAACCAAAGTGTTATAAGGGAAGAGTGATCCATCATGTTACTGGTCATGTATTTCAGTCTCATTAAGCCAACCATTGAACTCTTCTGGCCAGCCAACTAATTTGGTTAGAATTTCTCTGCATTTTCCTCTTTTTCCAATCACTTTTTTCAATTCTTGCTCAATAGGAACCTTTTATAGCTCCTGGAGGAGGAGAGACCTCTCTACAGGTTTCTCTGGGTAATCTTTTAATTTATACACCGTTCTTCCTTCCCTTTGTCCCTAGAGCAGGGGTCGTCAAGATTGGAGACCTCTGCCCTAGAGCGCTACTTTCTTGGTGGTGGGCTCCTTTCTATGGAACACTGAGGTACAATGGGCCCCCCAGCCTGCTGCTTTTCTGAAAGACCTTGAACATATGGTTTTGACAGTGGGCCTGGGCATCAGAAATGAAGATCAGAAAGCTGATCAAGTTTGATTTGATTACACTGTTGCTGCCACAGGGTGGAGAAGATTATGGATTTTTATGTTATGAATTTTTAATGTTGTAATCTGCCTGGAGTCACCTGTGTGGGAGTTGGATGGCCATATAAATTTGTTTAATAAATAATAAATATATGAAATATTTCATCTGTATGTTTGCTGATAACCTTTTCCAAACTCGCCCACCTTAAGATATTTTTCCTATCTCCTGCTTTTTAAAACTTTCCTGTGCCATCTTATTCATAATTCCCTTTTGTTAGACAAATTTATAGTATTAAGGAAGCCCCAATGCTACACTGCACTACACTGATCCCATTCAGTTTAGGATTTGGTATCAGTACATTGATGATACCTAATTATACATCACAACCAGGATTGTGCAGGTAAAGCTATCAATTTGCTAAACTGATCCAACATCTAGAGCAGGGGTGGGCAATTATGGCTCCTTCATGACGCGTGGACTTCAACTCCCAGAATTCCTGAGCCAGCATGGCTCAGGAATTCTGGG
>JAEANM010021277.1:0-11903 GCA_017656035.1 Myanophis thanlyinensis
CTGGGGGATTCTGGGAGTTGAAGTCCACCCATCTTAAAGCATGCAGGCTGGGGGATTCTGGGAGTTGAAGTCCACCCCTCTTAAAGCATGCAGGCTGGGGGATTCTGGGAGTTGAAGTTCTACTAGTTTGGCATCATTTCTCAGTTCTAGCCATGGTGTGGCATGATATTTTATTTATTTCGACCGTCTTAATTCTTGTTTTTTGCTCTCTGACAGGCCGCTTTGGGTCGAATATCCCCAAGACCCTACCTTGTACCCCATTGACGATGAGTATCTGCTTGGTGAGTTTTGTGTGCAGTCACATGACTGCAATTTTTGATGTTTTTAACTGGAAATTAGCGTTTACGACTTGCAGCAAAAAAAAAGGCAACTACCACCACCTATTGGCTTCATGGGGTTTATTTAACAACCACAATGTTTGTTTCATGTCTGTCACCCAAAAACAGTTTATAAAATCGAGAACGGTCCCTTGCTGACCTGCTTAATGACTGCTACAATTTAAGGAACCGTAATTGCGGGCTAAACTCCGGTTGTAAGTTGAGGATTGCTTGTTCACAACCCTTCAATATATTCTAAATTTTGGCTCTGCAATTGCATGGCTGGAAATAATGACAGACATTAATTTGGTTCTTTTTTTTTCAAGGAAGGAAGGAAGGAAGGAGGGGTGTTACTTCTAGAATTTGAGTAGTTTTTGAAATGTGGTAAGCAGCTCGTTCAGGTTTCTAGATCTCATTGACTGTCTCCTTTACAGGTGATGCCTTGTTGGTTCATCCGGTAACTGCACAAGGAGCTCGGGGTGTTCAGATTTATTTACCTGGCAAAGGAGAGGTAAGAAAGGCCGGTGATTTTGGATTGAGCTATTTACTTATTAGATTGTTATCTCTTCATAATTTTTTAAGTAACTCAAACCAGTGAACATTCCTATCATACTCCTTCCTCCTCCTATTTTCCCTACAACAACAACCCTGTGAGGTGGGCTGGGCTGGGAGAGTGACCAAAGACACCCAGTTGTCTTTTGTACCTAAGGTGGGACTAGAATTCACAGTCTCCTAGCGATCGGCTCAAAGTCACCCAGGCGTTTCTTTAAAGCAATTGCATCATTTTGGAATAAACCGTTTTCAGTCCCCCTGGGTTGCCCTTAAGCCCAACGTTGCAAACCACAACTTTATCTTATTAAAAAAAAAAAAATACAAGCTTTTCGGAAGAGAAGTGTTGTCACTTCTCCAAAATCGTCGTTTTGGCCAGCTTTACAACGGCGGCTTGGCGGGGTTTGAAACAGACGTCCTGCCAAGGTTTTTAGTTTTGGGGTTTTATTTTGTTTTTTCCCCGTAGATCCAACTCACCAAATCCTCTAAAATCAATTTTCTCTTGGCAGGTTTGGTACGACGTCCACACCCACCAGAAACTCCACGCACCACAGACGTTTTATTTGACGGTCACCATGAGCAGCGTAAGTCCCGAGATTCGGGGTCCAATTCGGCACGGCCCCCCTCTCCAAAGAGCGGAAGGGTGGGTGTGATTGTTCTCAAAGCCACACTCCCCACCCCACCCCATGCAGATCCCCCAAATATGCCTAGCCAACCTATCTGTCACACACGCCGGAAATCAGGCGCCAAAAGCGTTTTAGTTGAATACAGGTAACTTACAAAGTTACAACGGCACTGGAAAAACCGCGTGTTTTGGGGGCGGTTTTTGGCCTGTTTTCCGGTCCGTTTTTGGGACCATTTCCTGGCCTGCTTTAGGGCCATTTCGGGCCTGTTTGGGGCCCATTTTTACCTGTTTTGGGCCTGTTTTGGGCCCGTTTTTACCTGTTTGGGGCCCATTTTTACCTGTTTTTGGCCTGTTTTGGGCCCGTTTTTACCTGTTTGGGGCCTGTTTGGGGCCCGTTTTTACCTGTTTGGGGCCCATTTTTACCTGTTTTGGGCCCATTTTTACCTATTTTTGCCCATTTTGGGCCCATTTTTGCCTGTTTTGGGCCTGTTTTGGGCCCGTTTTTGCCTGTTTTAGGCCTATTTTTGCCTATTTTGACCTGTTTTGGGCCCATTTTTACCTGTTTTTGGCCTGTTTTGGGGCCATTTTTTGTCTGTTTTTCAGGCCGTTTTTTGGGCCGTTTTCACCGCGGACCAGTCCTTTGATATTCTCAGGCCAACCCTGCTGGCTGGATTTAAAGCACCCTGTGGGCTGGATTAGGCACTACGGGCCTTGATTTTGGCACCCCTGCTCTACAAGAATCCAAACGAGTAATGGCCAAAGGAAATCGGCGGGTAGAGATGAGCTAGTGAAATGCAAGGTGGGCTGGACTTAAGATTTCCTTTGGGCTCAAAGGGACTCAAGACCGCTCACTTGTTTGACGCCTCCCTCCCTCGGGCTCCCATTCTCCTACCGCAACCCTCCTGAACTCAAACCCTTTCTCTGTTCCCAAAGATTCCCGTCTACCAACGTGGGGGCAGCGTCGTGGCCCGGAAGGAGCGCGTCCGGCGTTCTTCGGACTGCATGCAGAACGATCCTTACACGCTCTATGTGGCGTTGGGGCCTCAGGTGTGAGATTGGCAGGTGGGGGGAAGGGGGACGGAGAAATTTGGAGGGCTGCAATGTGACGATCCGTTGGTATTTCAGTTTCGTTGCACACATGTTGTGCCTTGACAATAAAGTATTGAATTGAATTGTATAACACCGTCAAGGATGTGTTATCCCTGCCAAGCCCTAGCAGTGGACCTGGTCCACTGGAGAATGCCCCCAGGTAGTCCTCGACTCGTGAACGGGTGTTTAGCCACAGTTCAGAGGCCCTTAAAAAAGGGATCTACGACCACTCCTCAGACTTACAACCATCGGGGCATCTCCAAGATTGCAGGATTAATAATAATAATAATAATAATAATAAGAATCTAACCTTACAGAATAGCTTTAATTGTCGCTAGCAGGAGCTCCATCACAGAGTAGAGGGAAGAGGAAGTGGCTGGGCGTGATGACGGAATGTGGGGCTGGGGATGATGGGAGTTATAGTAGCACAGCAAATGTGTCCAATCTTTTGGGTTTCTACTTATCGCCAGGGAACTGCCCAAGGGGAACTTTTCGTTGATGACGGACATACGTATAATTTTGAGACGAAAGGACAGTACCTCCACCGCCTCTTCCGTTTCTCCGGCAACGTGCTGACGGCCAGGTACTACCCAGTCTAGGAGTTAGTTAGTTAGTTAGTTAGTTAGTTATATTATCCATCCATCCATCCCCTCCTCTTCTCCCTTCCCTTAATCCTCCTGCACCCCATTTTTTCTCCTGGCTGATTTCCCCAATTTTATTTCAGCTCAGCAGATCCCAAAGGCAGCTTTGAAACGCCGGCCTGGATCGAACGAGTGGTGATCCTCGGAGCGGGCAAGCCAGGCGCTGTCTTCCTCAAACAACCCGGTGAGTTTGGTGGGAGGGGAGGGCCAAAGATAACACCATTTATTTCCCCTTTGGAATGGAAAATAGCAAATGATTTCCTTTCCTGAGTAGAAGCTAATCCAGGAAAGAAACAATTTATAGAACTAAGGAATTTTCCTGACCGTGGGAACCATTTAACCAGTGGAACGACTTGCCACCGGAGGTTGTGTGTGCTCCATCTTTTAAGAAGGGACTGGACAATGAGCTTTGAAGTCAGTTGGCTTTGGGGAAACTTCCCTTGTTTGATGTGTATGTAGGGTGTTTTGTGACCTTAAGAGATCACAACCAGGTTTAGCCAAGTTGGGTGAACTTAACCTGTGATATCCTGGAGGGATTGTGGGAAGCAGGTAGGTCTAACCTTAACGAAGAGAAAGACCAAGGGGTGACAGGATAGCAGTGCTTCCAATATTTGAGGGGCTGCCCCAAAGAAGAGGGGGTCAATTTATACCCCAAAGCACCAGAAGGGAGGACAAGAAGCAATGGGCAGAAATTTAATCAAGGTGAAAAACAATCTGGAATTAAGGAAAAAAATTCCAGACAGTGAGAACAATCTGTGGAATAGTTTGCCACCAAGAAGTTGTGAATGTCCCATATTGAAGGTGTTTTCAAGAAGAGGTTGTTAACAGCCATTTTTCTGGAATGGTATAGGGTCTTCTACTTGAGGGTTGGAGTAGAAGACCTCCAAGGTCTCTTCCAACTATTATTCATGCTTAGACTTACAGTCTCTTGTCTTCTCTTCTCTTCTCTTCTCTTTAATTCTAATTCTCTTCTCTACTTTCTCTTCTAATTCTCTTCTATTTAATTCTAATTCTCTTCTATTTAATTCTAATTCTATTCTCTACTTTCTCTTCTTCTAATTCTCTTCTCTTCTATTTAATTCTGATTCTCTTCTCTTTAATTCTAATTCTATTCTCTACTTTCTCTTCTCTTCTAATTCTAATTCTCTTCTCTTTAATTCTAATTCTCTTCTCTACTTTCTCTTCTCTTCTAATTCTCTTCTCTACTTTCTCTTCTCTTCTAATTCTCTTCTATTTAATTCTAATTCTCTTCTCCTCCCCTCCCACTTCCAACTGTCCAGGAGCAGGGGAGACGCGCCTGGATTTCACCCATGAAGCTGAGACCTCTGTTCTAACCATCCGCAAGCCCGCCGTGAACGTTGGAGAAGACTGGAGCATCTCGCTACGATAATGGCACGAGGCGGGGGAGGGAGGGGGAGGGGCGGGGGAGACAAGAATTAGCTGGGCAGAGGGGCAGGGAGATGTTGGGGGGGGTTGAGGAGCTCTAGGTCAGGATCCTGTTCCCCTGCCCCCCACATCCGTTGGGTAGATAGATCTGGGAGCTCCCCGCTGCCACTGTATCTCAGGTCCAGTGTCCCAGTTCAGAAGGCATGAAATGGAAGAGGGATATATTTCCCTTCCCTTCCCTTCCCTTCCTCCCTCTGGCCTTTTTATCATTCTTTTCCTCCTTCTTTCCGTCCTTCCTCTCCAGTCCCTCCCATCTGTCTTTTTCCTTCCTCCTCCCCTTTCCTTTTCTCGCCCCTTTCTTCAGCCCGTCCTCTTTCCTTCTCGTCCCTCCCTTCCCTTCCTATGTCTCCACTCCTCCCATCTTTTTCTTTCCTCCCCTTACTTCCTCCCCTCGTCTTTTGTCCATCCCTCTTCTTTTTCCCTTCTTCCTTCCCTTCCTATCTCTGCACTCCCATCTTTTTCCTTCCTTCCTTCTCTTTTTTCTATCTCCCTCCCTCTTTCCTCCCTTCCCATTTCTTTTCCTTCCCTTCCCTGCCTCTCCTTCCTTCCTTCCTCTCCACCCTGTCTCTTTTCTTCCTCCTTCCTTCCTTCCTTCGTCTCTCTCCTCCCTCCCTTCCCTCTTTCTCTCCTTCCCATCTTCTCTCCCCTGTCTATGTATGTATTCCTCCCTCCCTCCAACTTTTAGCAATATTTGCTGTAAAACGAGGACTTTCCTGGTGACGCTTGGATTGCCACCTGTTTTCCCTGGGGGGACTGGAGGCCAAGGCACACTCCCCACTCCCCCATCTCCCCTTCCAATTATTTTTCTGGAAAAGGCTAAACCCTGGGCTGCCTTCTTCTGAAGTTGGTGGGCCTAGCTCTTGTTCTCCGCCCCCCCCCCCCTTTCCCCCTCGTCTCTTGTCCGCATGTTCTGGCTGAAGTTTTAAATCGGTTTCTGGATCCATTGAGGGGAAGGGGGAAAACCCCCACACACCCACCTCAAACACAAATCCATTTGACGTTGGGCAAGGGCTTCCTTTTCCAACAACCCCTTTCCCCGCCCAGCCGGTGAAATGTACTAAAAATTTCCTCCACAAACCCTAGTTTTGCAGTTTGCAAGAACTTGCGTAGGCAGCCAGACTGCAAAACCTCACTCTTTAATCCCTTCCCAGGAAGCTCTTCCTGCTAAATCCTTGGGGTTTCTTTTTCCAAACACCCCCCCTTCCCCCAGACGAGAGGAGTGTGTCTGCGTATTGGGGGGGTGGTGGTGGTGGTATTTTTCTGTTTCCAAGGCTTAAGGTGTCAGTGAATCACTGTCACTCCTTATTTAAGGCTTATTTTTTTTTATTTTGGGCGGGGAAGAAGGCAAAACCCAGACAGATCATGTGAAGATTTTTTTTTAAAAAAAAGGGATGTTGTTTGTTAGCCAGATTTTAGGCTTGTTGAGGAAGTGGAAATGACTGTCCTCCACAGGGGACCAAGGAAAAAAATGGGGTGGGGGGAGAGCATGGTGGGGACATGAGCTTGCTAGAGTAGCACCCCCTTCCTTGCAGGAAAGAGAGAAGGAGGGGTGCATCTGCCTGCAGGAAGGGCTGGATTTTTTTTTTCTTCCGTTTCGTTTTATTTTCCTTTTAGCTGCTCTGCCTCCTTCCTCTCCCATTCCTGCCTCCGGGCTTTGCTTCTGCCTACAAGCCAGAAGCTTTTGTTTTGTGGGTTTTTTTTATTATTATTATTATTGTCATCAGTAGGTGTCTGTGGATTAACATTCCTGATTCTGGCTGGTTTCTCCCTTACGTGGCAAAAAGAAAAAAAAAAGGCACAGAGCAGGGCTTTTAGCAAAAAAAACCAAAACAAAATTCCTTAACAGACACACATCTTTTCTATCCCTTCCCGATTGCCATGACATCCGCAGGCCAAAGCTTTTACTGACTTCACTGTTTTGATAAAAGATGGAGAATTAAAATAAAAATAAAAATGCCGTATCAAGTCTCGCCGTGGTGGTTTGAAACTAACCTTTGAGGCTAGATTTAGGCTAAAGAAAAATGGGGGAAAGATGTCTTTTTCTGGCAAAGTACCTGCTTTGAAGGCTCTTTTGGTTCAGAAATACCAGATTTGGTTCGAAAAGGAAGCAAAACTAGGTTGCTGCCCTATTTAAAAAAAAAAAACTTTTACAATGGTCTTTTCCTTTGAGAATTTGTTGCTATTGCTATTGTATATTAAGGAGTGAGATTATCTTACCATACTAAGTGAGCAAACCTTTTTAAAGATCTTTTTTTAAAAATTCATTTTCATTCCTTTTTTAAGAGACTGTGAAACTAAAGCACTTTTTAAATTTTAAACCTTTTTTTCCTTTTTAAAAAAAAAACCTTGGCAATGGTCCTTTTCTTGAGAGCGTATTCCTATTGCTATTCCTATTCCGTTTAAGGTCTGAGGTTGTTTTCCCATGAAATCAAGAGTGAGCGATCCTTTTTTAAACCCTTTTTTTTCCTTTAAAAAAAATCATTTTCGTTCTTTTCGTAGCCCTTCTCCCACTAGGATCTGGGTCTTTCTCTCCCCTCTCCAAGAAGTAGTAGTTCTCTCTCTCTCAGTCCGGCCAAATATTAGCTTTTGATTTTGTAAGAAAACCTTTGTAGGAAAACTTTCATGTTCCAATGCCGGAAAACTCCAGATTGTCCAGCCTTTCGAGCGGAATCATGAAAGTCTTAGTAAAGACACTGACGTATGTACTTAAATCAAGGAGGGCCCTCTTGTAAACACCTTCTACCTGCACTGGGAGAAGAACCTTCTAGCTTGTCTCAGGGGACTTTGTCAGCAGAAGCTGACACGCCTGGTTTAGCAGTCGGTACTTGAAAGCTCTTATTTCACTGACAGCCAGTACAATGCCTTGATGTTTGACATGCTCTAGTCAAGCCTCTTGTGGACTGGTAACCGACAGAAGAGTTTCCAAGGAAGGAAGGCTTGAGTAAAACTGTCTACCTCCTTCATCTTCCGTTTTTAAAATTGGAGTTGGCAGCCATGGTTGGGCATCCAGTTGGCACCTTCACTGGGGCCCTCTGAAGTTTCCTGCTTGTTTTCAATTTCTTGGCTTGGATGGTCTCATACAGTTATGTCTATAGTGACTCTCAGCTCCACACTTATAGCAAACCATCAAAGTCTTCATGATTTTGTTGGAAGAGGAGTAACCAAGCTTGTCATACTTCCTGCCAGGGGTGGGACACCTCTTGCTGTCGGCAATGCAATCTTTTGTCTCTAGAAAGAGTGCAGAGAAGAGTAACAAAGATGATCAGGGACTGGAGACTAAAACACAATGAAAGCTTACAGGAACTGGGCATGGCTAGTCTAGTGAAGAGAAGGACCAGGGGAGACAGGATAGTAGTCTTCCAATACCTGAGGGGCTGCCATAGAGAGGAGGATGCGTTCAAACTATTTCCCAAAGCATCCAAAGACCAGGCAAGGAAGAATGGATGGAAACTGATTGAGAGATTCAACCTAAAAATAAATGAGATGTTTTCTGACAGAACAATCGACCGATGGCATAGATGTTGCCTTCAGAAGTGGTGGGAAAGCTTCATCCCTGGAAGCTTTCAAGAAAAGACGACTGTCATCTGCAAGAAATGGTATATAGGATCTGCTTGGGGCAGCGGGTTGGACTAGATGACCTACAAGATCCTTTCCAACTCTGTCTTTACTATCACTTGAGAGACTGGTGTCTCCAGGGTGGCAATGTCTGCATCAACATCTATGGTGCTTTGGCCCCCAAAGTCCTACATTGAGTAGGGGGTCTTCAGGATTGACAACCTGTGGACTGCAGCTCCCAGAATTCCTCAGCCAGCATGGCTGGCTGAGGAATTCTGGGAATTGGAAGTCCACAAAGTTCTCAAGTAGCCATGGTTGAATACACCTGCTCTATGGCTTCCTATTAACCGTTTTAATGAGTTCAGGGTACCGCAAGGAATCCCTCTCTCTTAATACACATTGGAAAACCCGCAGCGCTGCAAAATGTATGGAGGTGGTATTCCAATGAGATGGTTCATTTGTCTTTTTTTCAATTGGTGGGCTGGGCGAGTTCAGAGGAACCCGGGGAGGCCGGAAGTTGTTGCTCGCGGGACCCTGAATGGCAGCGGACGCCACAAGAGTACGAAACCAGGGACGGACCGGAAGTGGTTTCATGGGCGAGGGGAAGAAAGCGCGGACCCCACATAAGATGGAAGAGCTTTGACCGGCTGAGGGGAAAGCCCGGGCCTTCTTCCTTCGCCCTGGTCGGCGGCAAAAGCAAACCGGTGAGCTTAGGCCTTGGCTCCGTCGCCATGGTAACGGTGTTACACCGTCTCCCCGCCGTCCTTCCCGCGGCAATGCGACGCCACTGCGCCTGCGCAGATGGAGGAAGGCTGTTGGGGGGGCGGCGGTGTTGGTGTTTGCCTTCCCCAACCTGGAGCCCTCCTTGATGTTCTAACTACCTAACCTATCGTCCCCCACCCTTCAGTCAGGCGGTAGAGGGTGATGAGTTCTGTGTCAGTGCATTGAGAGGTGGACAGGTTGAGGGACAAGCCGCTTTTGCACCTCTCCAGGCGGCTGAACAGCGGATGATGGGTGTTGTAGTACAGCCCACCTGACTATCGAAAGCAAGAGGTGGGTGGGTGGATGATGGGCCTTGTAGTCTCTCCTTAGAAGGTGTAGGAGTTATATCAGAGTAGATAGAGTATAGAGGAAGGGGCTGGGAGTGATGGGAAGTTCTGGGTGAAGGGAAGTGGGGCTGGGGATGATGGGAGTTATAGTAGCACAGCAGGCCTTAGCAGAACCCCCTGTAGCAGGTTAGATGGGATAGTATTAAAAAATGGAAAAATTGAATTCTTAAATTTCTTAGAAGGAAGCAGAAAGGGTAAGGGGTACTTAATTTTGCTGGAAATGTATTTATATTTCATATTTCTTTATACTCTCCCTCAAAAGTGGGCTTAGGCTGTGGATGGCGTACAATAAACAGAACAGAGAAATTTTTTAAAAATGTCTAAAATTAACCTTAAAAATTAAATAAGGGTTAAAACACTTTTCAGTTATAGAGTAAGGACGATTTTAATACTGGGAGCCGCTCCAGAGTTTACCCTGTGGGTAAAATGGGGAGGCCAATAAATTTAATAAATGAATGAAAAATAAAATAAACAAACATCCAAAGGGAGAAAATAAAATATCTGATGATGGCCGTTTTTTTTTTGACATTTCAAATGCCAATATATATATATATATATTTATCCCGATTGTGAAACCATCCTAGGAGACCTAATAACTGCCAATTTCTTACTGTTCCAGAAATCTCCATATCGTTTATTGCAATCAAATGAGGAATGCATTTTTCATATGTCACCCTTCACATCAACGCTATAGTTCCTCCGGTTTTCTGTCTTGATTTTTCTTCTAGTCATCCATTTCTGGACAAGTCAACAAGTTCTGCCTTTGGTTTATTTTTTGAGCAGCAAAAATACTGCATTAAATCCCCTTTTTTTTTTGACATGCACCATTCTTTGAAATTTATCCAGATCTGGTTTTAACATTTTTTTGCCTCTCTTACTCTCTTTAGGCTGTGCCATGAAGGTGAAACTAAAAAATGTTTTTGTCATCTACTTCCTGGTGTCCGTCATTGGCCTCATGTACGCATTGATGCAATTGGGTGAGTTATCAGAATTGATATTTTCTATCCTCCTTGCCTAGAGGATTAAAAAAAAAAAGGCTGGGTTTGAACAGGTTGTCCTCAATTTACGACCATGAGCGAATCCAAAACTTCCATTGCCAGGCAAGAGGATTCTTAAGTGAGTTTTGCTCCATTTACGACCCTGCTTGTCTTCCTCGTTAATCTCTGTGGTTGTTAAGTTAGTAACACAGTTGTCAAGCTTTGACCTTGCTGGTTGGAAGCTGGCTGGAAAGGTCTCAGATAATGATCAGATATCCCTGGAATGCTGCAGCAGCCGTCATAAGATTGCCAAATGCCCGAATTTTGCTAATGTGACAAATGGAGGATGCTAGGATGGTCATAAGTGTGAAAATCGGTCATAAGTCATTTGTTCCACATTGCTATTGTAACTTTGAATAGTCGCTATACAAGAATCGCTTAGAAATGAGATGGGAGCAAATGAATTTTATCTCCCTGTGGTGTGATAGGCAGCAAATAAATCAGACGGATGGATAAATATTTCAATCAGAATAGAGCTGGAAGGGACCTTAGAGGTCTTCTAGTCCAACCCCTTGCTCAAGGAGAAGACCCAAATAGGTCGCTGTCCAGTTTTTTTCTTTAATGATGAAGCACCCACAACTTCTGGTGGCAAGTTGTTCCACTGGTTAATAATTGTCCTCACTGTTAGGAAGTTTCTCCTTAATTCCAGTTGGCTTCTCTCCTTGACTAGTTTCCATCCATCTCTTGCCTTTTGGTGGTTTGGAAAATAAATTGACCCCCTCTTCTTTGGGGCAGGAAGACTGCTATCATGTCACCCCTTATCCTTTTAGACTAGCCAAACCCCAATTTCTGCAACTGTCCTTCATAAGTCTCCAGGCCCTTAATCATCTCAGTTGCTATAGTCTTAGTTTTTCTTAGTTGCTGTAATAAATAATAATTATTTTTTTTAAAAAAAAGGATTACCTGTGTAGACTTGAAAAATGCAAAGGACTTTCATCTGAGAGGAAGGAATTGTTTCACAGGACAGGATTCCTTTGTTTGGCTGCAGGGCAACCCTGTGATTGCAACCAACATCTGAAGGCTGCCAGTGACCTCATCCATGCCAAGGAGAAGCGACTATCCCAATTGCAAAGAGAAGTAAAACGGTTGCAGGGTTTGGAAAAGTTGCCGGAGCCGGTAGAAGAAACACCGGTCATCTATGTGGTCACGCCCACCTATGCCCGGTAGGTGACCGAGCTTCCTAGAAGGGGATGCTAAACTTTATTCCAGATATCAGCGCCTCTTCAATGGTTTAGCCCCCTGACCCCTTTTTCTGGGCTCAAGCAATGTTATGTTATTTCTGACCGTATTGTGTAATCTTCTCCCTCTGGAGATAAGATTGGTTTAACCCCCTCAGAGCTTCTGAAAGGTCCCTCCAGGGGTTGGGTGAACTGGTGAGATGGCTCTCCTGTTATCAATCTCTCTCCATCTCTTATTCCCTTTTCCTGGTTTAAGCTTTGCTTTTAAGTCTTTTTAAATAATCATTATATAATGGTTTTGAGTGAGGATTGTCTTATTCATTTACTATTTCAATGGAAGATAGATAGATAGATAGA
>JAEANM010021278.1:0-11901 GCA_017656035.1 Myanophis thanlyinensis
AAGCCGCTGAGAGGTCTAATAGGACCAGGATAGAGGAGCAACCCCTATCCCGGGCCTTCCAGAGATCATCCACCAATAGACCAACAGGGCATGGCAGCACCTATGGAGGGCAGGGCAATGGGGACTGCTGGGGCTCATATTTTCGGCCACTGAACTAAGTGAATCAGTTGTGAAATTACTGCCAAAATAAGTAGGATTTGGTTAACAATTGCAATGGGGACTTCCAAGGATTGCTGTCACTAAGTGATGTAATCACATGACATTTCCCTTTATAAGTGCATCACTTTGCAACATAAATTCATATCCCAATTACCATCATAATTCAAGGATTACCTGTAGCACAATCAGTGAACTGAAGATATGAATGATTGTATTCTGTTATATTTATCCTTTCATCACTTTGATGTATGATCCTCCAAAGTATTGTTTAAGAAGATCCCAAACAAAAATACACATTTTTTTAAAAAAAAAGATATAGTCTGACTCAGTATAAAACAGTTCTTGCGACTTAAATGTAACTTTTTTCTATATTTAAATCTGTGATGGCAAACCTACGGCACGGGTGCCACAGGCGGCAAACAGACCATCTTGCTGGGCACACAAGCTGTCAGCCAACTTAGGTCCATCTGAGCATGCACATGCGATCACGCATGCATGCATGTGCGATTGCAGAGACCATGTGGTCTTCAGGCCTTCGCTCTGCATGCATGCAATTGCAGCAGGAAATCCCATTGGTCTTTCGAGCTCTCCTGCACATGCACACGCAATTGCTCATGTGTATGTTAGTGCCTGCACGCAGCGTACATGCATTGCACGTGCAAAAGCTGCATGCATGAGCAGATGGTGCGGTTGCACGTGCAGCGCACATGGAGGAAGCTGTATGCAAGTACGGATGGCACATGCAAACTGTGGACTTTTTAGCATTTGGTAAGTCCAAGGTTTGCCACCACTGGTTTAAATCAAATGTGCCCTCACATTTTTCTTTCAAAGAGGAAAAGACGCATGACACTGTTGCAAATTTTGGAAGCTCTGTATGGTTATCAATGAATTCTCATAGATTCATAGAAAACTACTTACAGCCTCTCACATTTTGTTAGATTTTCATCCATGTCCCTTAATTCTTTTAGTGATGTTCTAATATTCAACTACATTTTTTTTCAAAGTATCTCTTGAATTCACTTTGGGAAGGAACCATCACTCACTACCCAAATTAAGAAGCAGTCATAACTTCTTGACAATCTTTATCCCAAGAGACCATTCTCTTTTCTCTGGTGCTCCCATATTTAATTTTTCACTTATTAAAAAGAAGTATGAAATGTTTAGCATATGAGCTCTCAGTTCAAAGCTGAAAGATGGTGCAGTTTATTGGGGGAATTGGGGAAAAAAAGGAAACTATCGTATTTGAATACAACATGTCTATAGTTGAAAAGAATCACAGGGCATCAAAGGAAAAATATCAAGCAACAGAATAAAAAAAAAGGCTGACTGGTGGGGAGAGAACATAATTTAACCATAGGAATTGCAATCAGCGAGATGCGTTACAATGCATCAGAGAAATATTGCCATTATTATTGAAGACACTGGCAAGATTGATAGATAGAGGTTCTAATTGGCAGGTGCTTAAAACCACAATAAACATACAGTTAGAATGCAGTAATAGGAAAGCCATGCTGGTTCCTGAAACAATGTGACAAAAAGTCTCTCTAATTATACACTGATAATGTCTTGAACTAGCAGTGACTGACTAGGAAAGCGGAGAATGGGTTCCTGTAAATAAAGAGTAATGTCAAAGAAATGAGAAACAGGCAGAGACAAGAAAAAGAAAACCCTTTCTTAAAATAATCAGCTTTCTTCTTTGATGTGTGCATTCACCCAAATACACTACGGGTAGTCTGCCTTTTGAAATGAGTTCAGAAAGTTGCTGTTGAAATGATTCAGACCCAAAAGCTGACCAGAATTGGAAACAAGCACAGAGTTTCTGCTATTACGTTTCTGCTATTATTAAGTGCTACTTAATAGGAAAAATTATTGATTTACTTCTGTTTTTATATTTTGCATCATATTTGAGAATGCTTCACTTAGTACAATGAAAAAAAAATTGCTGGAGTGGGTTCATCCCTGTGCCTCTTTACAAGGTACTGAAAAGTGTGCTTTTGGGGTTAGTAATGCTAGGCGAAAGATAGTTCCTCTTTTGCAGAGCCAATAAACATGGCAAAAAGAGGAACCAGTGAATGGATCAGCTCCTTGAAATTCCCCTCTGCATCAAGGACAAGACTAGACTAGGCTAGATGGAAGGGATCTTGGAGGCCTTCTAGTCCAAGCTCCTGCTCAGGCAGGAAAACTTGTACCATTTCAAACAAATGGTTGTCCAACCTCTTCCTAAAAACATCCAGTGTTGGAGAATTCACAACTTCTGGAGGCAAGTTCTTCCACTGATTAATTGTTCTGACTGTCAGGAAATTTCTTCTTAATTCTAGGTAGCTTCTCTCCTTGATTAGTTTCCATCCATTGCTTCTTGTCTTGCCCTCAGGTTTTTAGAGAATAGCTTGACTCCCTCTTCTCGGAGAAGAGACTCCACAAATTTCTTCCATATAGAATCTTGTGAAGAGATTGTAAAATAGCAGTAGCCATGATTTGGGAAGTCTGGGAACTGGAAGGGAAATCATATTGACTAAGCTATAGTTTGGTACCCTCAAAGGGACACTGCGTTCATCTATGTCCTCTCAATTACTTTAAGAAGTTGGCTTTTATTGATTTTTTAAACTGACTTTAAGACCCTTCTAAAGAACATGTTTTATTATGCCTAGGTAATCTGCTTCTACCCTGGATGAAAAAAGTTCTATGTAAATTTAAGGAGTAAAAAGAAAAAAAAATATTTTTTGAATAACAGCAAAAGGGGGGCGTTAGAATGTTGCTTTTGGAGAATTAGGGGACTAGATCAACTTGAAGGGATGCCTAACACTTTATAAAAATGCATGAAGTTTTGAAATTAATTGTAAAAAAATCTTCCCGTGTGAAGTTTTGTTGATTGAAAAATAAACAGGTGATAACAAGAGGTTGTCTAGAAGAAACCACAGAGAACTAACCAGTGTTGTGCAAGTGCAAGTGGCCGCTTCTTGGATTTGAGTGTTCTGACTGATAAATGAGGAAGAACGTCACGCACCGGTAGAAGTGAATTGCTCATCATTTTCCCTGTATTCTCTTACTAGTGCATCTTGACCAGTGGTGGGATGCAATTGGCTTTACTACCAGTTCAACGAGTGTGTGCTTTGCTGCTGTGCGGTTTCAAAACTGCAGCTATTGAGCTTCCCTGAGCCAGCCCGGGTGAGTAGGAAGGCTGCGGAGGTGTGGAAAACAGCTGTGCCATGCGATTCAGTTGAGCTAGAAAGAAAAAAAAAGAAGGGGATATAGGATAGGATAGGACAGGGTGAGCAGGGCCAAATGATCAGTGCCACTATTGTTTCACTAGAATCAATGCCACCAGGCAGCATCCCATCACTGATCTTGCCTTCGTAAAGCAGGCAGTACTCAGAAGAAGAAAGCCAGCAAGTTGGAATGATTTTAATACATCCACTTATAATCCTCTTGGTGTCATTAAGTCTGATTCTAACTTACTAGTATGGCAGCTATTAAGCCATACAGGGCAGTGGTGGAATTCAACTGCTTTTACTACCAGTTCAGTGCATACATGCCTACTTTGCATGCACATGCACCAACCACTTCTGAAACAAAAGTTTTTCTGTTCTGGAGGCAGCCCAGGTGATTGGGAAGGCTACAGATGGCCGCAAAACAGCTGTTCTGAGCAATTTAGGTGAATAAAACAGAAAAAAGAGGATATAGGATAGAAAATACCAAGGTGGGTGGGGCCAAACTTCAATTCTGCTACCGGTTCAGTGAAACCGTGTGTCCAGGCTGAATTTCACCACTGATACAGAGGCACAGTATTTTGCTGCAGAGAAGACAAATCCTAGTGTTGATGATCTCAGGATGGCAGCTGAAGCTCCCCATTTAGTTCCACATAATTTCTGGAGTATGTTGCTCCTATTGTTTGTTTTTTGCTGCCAAATTCTCTATTTTAATTAGATTAAAATATTTGTAATATTTTTATTGTTTGTAATATTTGTTATTGTCTGTAATATTTTTATTGGGTCCGCATTACTAGCTATCCTGGTCTTCATGCTGGGTTTAAAAGATGAGAGATCAAGAATTTCAGAAATTGCATTTTTAAATCCTGTATTGCCTTGAGAGATGTATAGACATAAAGATGGATGCAAATATAATAAAGACATAAATAACATGTACATTTGGTGGTGAACGTCTGTGATGATTGCAGGGGTCTCTCGTTTTTAGCTTAGCTGACTTTTGGTCTCTGCAAGACAAGCCACCAAATAGGTTAAAGAAGAACTGAAAAAAGTTCTTCCTCAGTTATGAAAAAATTCAAACTCAAAATTCAAATTCAAATTTATTTGTCACATACACAGTCATACATGATACGATATGCAGTGAAATGCTTACGTGACTGCCCATGACCGCGAGTAAGATAAGGCAAAATGGGTGGGGTAGGAAATAAGTTAGGGATGGTTGGGAAGGTGGGAGTTAGATACAGTCATGGTTCCTGTTGTAGTCCTGAGTGTGCTTGTGGTTCCTGGTTTAGTGTCTGTATTGCATGTGGAAAGAAGCTTTTCCTCATTCTTTCTGTGTTTGCCTTCAGAGAGTGAAAATGCTTTCCTGACCACATTGTGGTAAACAGTCTATTGTTGGGATGGCTGGGGTCCATCACTATCTTATTAGCTTTGGTTCGGCAGCGTTTGTTGTAGATGGAGTGCAGCTCAGGGAGTTTGGTATGGATAATGCACTCAGCTGAGCGTATCACCCTCTGTATTGCTTGTCTGTTTTGCATGGTGCTATTCCCAAACCAGGTTGTGATGTTGCCCGTTAGGATGCTCTCTACAGCGCAGGAATAATGGAAAATGGGACCTGTGGATTTTCTTTCTTTTTAGAGATAAGAATTAAAATGGAACAAATTAATAGATAAGTAGGGAGGGAAAGAGCAGGAAGGAAAAATGTAGAGGTACTGACTGCTGAAGATCGAAATGGATTTTTCCTTCCTCGAGGTTTATTTAAAATAAAACCTTAAAATAAAATCTCTTAAAATATTCGTCACCCAGTAATTATGTATAAATGTTGCAATTACTTTTCTCAGCAGCTAAGTGGCAGGTGGGGGAAAAAAATGAAACCCACTTAGGCAAAACAAGTGCAAAAGATCTACAAATCAGCTGAAATTACCATCAGCAACTTTCTTTAAGTCTGAACATCCAAATAATAAAAATCATTTTAGAAATTCCTTGATTTTCTTGCCTCTCCTCCCTCTTCCCCCAATATATACCATTAGACACCAGTTTCAAATCAAGAAAGATGATAAAGGTCAATCTAAATATAGGATTAGCAAAATCATGTTTTAATTTGCTGGTTCTACAGATGGGGATTTGGATTCCCCTCCCTCCCCCCAACTTTTATAATATGGTTAGACATTTGAAAATTAATGTTTGTCACATAGGAAATAGGGAAGTCACACACACATACAGATGAATTGTTACTGACTGTATTATCCTTCCTTTAGACAAATATTTATCATCTGAGCAAGATATTCCACATTTCCTCCTAGTTAACTTTAGCAAAAACTTTAGCAAAAAGTGTGAAGGCCCTCTAGAGAGAGCTGCTTGCTTATGCTTCACTGCTGTATAGTGACAGACTGCCATGAACTGGATGGGGAGTGATGAAGGGGAATAAAATGCTTGGGGTAAAATGAAAGTAAGTGTTGTATCTCTTCAAGATGCTGCCTTAAGGTTACCTAGAAGATGGAGGGAGCCACATACCAAACTACACTTGGACTGACTGTTATGAAAACATCTTGCCCGAACCTGATTGGTTATAAGGGTTGGCACTGAGAGACAGCTAAGGGACAGAGGAGTTTTGGTGCGTGGTTCTCAGTTCTGTTTTGCATTACTGTAATACACTTGATCTCTAATAAAACTATATCTTTCTCAACAAATAGAGCTAAGGATAGTTTCTATTTCAAGGTTTAAGTTGTGGAAGGTCTGATAGCTGCTGAATGTTAGTGCAGTGTTAGTTTGGTAACACAATTTCTGTAGCTCCTAGTTGGTGAACTATTGAACACCTCATATCTGAATAGGTAGAACACTGTTTCTTAAACTTGGCGATTTTAAGATGTGTGGACTTCAGCTCTCAGTATTCACAAGCCAACATGTATGGAGTCGAAATTCAGACATCTTAAAGTTATCAAGTTTGAAAAACACAGATATAGCAACTTTGGAAAGATATTGAGCCAAGGATAGCCTTTGGATGCAGAAGAATCTATTTCTCATGTTTTCAGAGGTCCCTATTGGGGATTATAGAAATATATAGCAGGTGGATCTTGATGAGTTCCCCACGACCATTATAGAGTAAATTGGGCATGTTCTGCCATGCTCTAAAACATGCCACTGGCAATTTCTGAACTTGACCTTAAGGAGAGAAAAATATTCATCAAACATAAATTGTTTTAACTGAGCCCTTTCCAAATTAAGCAGGTGTGGCTTACATGTCATCTCTAATTAAGTTTCTATAATAGTTATGCTTCAAGGATGATCTGAGTCATGTTCATATCTGTTACAGAATTTCAACTGAGCTGAAAGGTCAGTAATTTTTTATTAAAATGCTGGCTCTTAAAATAAATTACTGCCCTCTTTAGTGACCGTTCTGAGAGGAAGTTGAGATGTTCTTTCATTTAGGGACATGCATTCAAGTTGAAATCTGATCCAGGTAATGCACTCACTCACAACTGTCACTAATAATTAGGGCATGCATTTGGGATGGAATGGTTATTCAGCACTATGGCATCTCATTAGATCCATGATGCTTCAATGGATGAGATAATGGCTTATGATTGACTGTGATCGTAATAAGCATTATGAAATACATGCATATATACACATTTTCAATTAGCTACTGAATAAGAAAAAATTAAATACATTGCAGCCTGAAGCTTCAATGAGTGAATTACAGTACACTCATTGTGTGTACCGTAGGTGGTTTAAGCAGGTGATATCTGTGTTATGTACAAGAGGGATAAAAACAGAAGTCAATGTTAGTCACAACTATGCCATCAAAACCCCATCCATCTCTAAGTGCCTGTGATATATATAAAAATGGCATCTTGAATTTTTTTATCTCTCTCCAATATATGCCCTATTGCCCCTTGTTATAATTATTGTTACATTGCTATTGTTGTTGTTACTTTCACATTTTACATGAGAGATGTTTCAGCTAAAAGAAATTCCACAGAAAGCACATGTTTAAATCAAGCACAAATAATTAATAAAGTGATCATATGCTTATGTACCTAGCAGGCAGGACAGTTCAAAGACATAAGAAAGTTTTACTTTTGAATGAATTGATGAGGATTGCACTGCAAATTGCCTATATTGGACATTTTAGAAATACCTGAAAAATCATGAAAATTTCCATTAAAAACTTTCATTTGATGGTTCAAATTCCAATTGTTGAAATATATATAGTTATTAAAAAGTCCTTCAAGAATAATTAGCATATCATGTTGGATTATTTAATTATTTTTGGTTTGACAATACATCATTTCTACGTGACCCATGCTACTTAATATCTTTTTCTTAATTTGTAAATATATAAACATTGCATACTTGATATAGAAAACAATTCACATTCTTATCTACAAAAGATATTACAAAGGATTAATAGCTTCATGAAAAGCTATGCTGATGTTGACAAACTATCCCTGAGGACACATCTTAACTGAATGATATTCAATAATGAAATTTATTTATTTTAGGGGTTTTTTTCTTCTTCCATTGGTTGTATTTCACTTATGGCCCAACTCCTTTCTCTTTTTCAAAACCCTCCATGCTTGAAGACAAATATTTGTTGACCGTCCAGATAAAGAAAAAATTCATTTTCCCAATGGAAATTAGACATATTACTGTGCAGTTCCAGACAGAAAAGGACATTTCTTAAATTTTGAATGACTTTATCCATGGTCACTGTTAACAATCATATTACTAAGCATTAGAATTCAACGCTGGACCAACAGCGGCTAATGAGATTTAATTTTGTCCAATACCGTCCTTCTGCATATGTTCTTGAATGTCAGTTATTCATTTTTATTCCATGTGGCATTCATACCAGTTCATTCTTGTCCTTAGTAAGTCATCCCTTCTAAGGCATATTCTTTCTTGTCTATGTTGAATAGAGCATATTAAGTACACCAATTATTGAGATAAAAAAATATTTATTCAATCTGGCTGAACTCATATGAAAAGAGTTTTGAGTAATGTGAGGGCTCTTGGTCTGCAAGACCAGGAAATACAGCTGTCATTTATTTAATATTTTAAATCCTGAATTAGAAGAATGTCAAACAATCCTTAAAGTTCAAACTGTCAATGAAAATTTGTCCTTTTAAAAAACTGGAATGACACAATAATTACTACTGTTTAAATAGCAGCAAGACCAGAAAAGGTATAACAATGGTTTATGA
This sequence comes from Myanophis thanlyinensis, assembly GCA_017656035.1. NCBI lineage: Eukaryota > Metazoa > Chordata > Lepidosauria > Squamata > Homalopsidae > Myanophis > Myanophis thanlyinensis. The sequence continues at coordinate 8,570 of JAEANM010021278.1, forward strand.
TCCTAACCCGAGATAGCAAATTTTCAGTTATTTGAAAACATCCAGTTTCCTAGCATGACTATTTTTTATTCTAAGATCACCATGATCAGATAGGTCAGCTAAATGTTAGAGATAAAATAAAAGTGTTAATCTACTCCAGAAATGCAAAGCAGATTAGTATTGGAGCAGGAGCATGCATGAATAATAGCAGCTAATATCTGTCTGAATTTAGAAACTGCTGTAGCTTCTGATATGGAGATGCACTTCAATATTTTATCAGCTTATTGCACACAGTTCTTCTGGTTATTTTCCAAGTTAATAGATAAAAAGGAATTAAATAAAACAAATAAAACTAGCCAGGAGAACTCCAGATGAGGCTACTAGATTATGTGTGTGATTAATTTGTGCTAGTTTGTAAATAATTTCCCATTATTTCTATTTTTTTCCCTAGAATTTTCCCACAAATGCAGAATCTTTTTTTTCTTATATGGATCAATCAAGTGTTAATCCATTAGGTATGACAAGAATTGACTGACTGACTGACTGACTGACTGACTGACTGGTCAGTCAAGGCTGATTGTGGGCTGATAGAGTGACTGTTCCAAAGTCACCCAATTGGCTTTATGCCTAAAGCAGAACTAGAACTCACAGTCTTTTGGTTTCTAGCCTGGTGACTTCACCACCACACTAAAATGGCTCCCTAATTTCTCGTAATTTACATAATGATGAAAAAAAATATTTTTTTCTCCAATGAGTTAAAAATGCAATCAGAAGCTATGTTTATACAATTTAATCAATCATGAAGTTTGGTTACTCTGAGTGCAGCATGAACTCCTTCCATTAAGTAAATATCTGTGGTTTGTTTGTTTTTTAAAATATGCATTTCAAATTCAGGATGGATATTATTTTCAGTAGAATTAACTATAAAAAATAGCTGTGCCCTGGCACTTTTTATCATCTCTGGTGTGGACATATAAGGAAGGTAAGAATGATTGGAATCAAGTATTTATTTTAAGTCAGAGAATTCTGAAACTGAATGTATAGCTGAAATCAGAAACTTTTCTTTTGAGTGTGATGGACAGATAGAATGTGGAACTTCAATATGGCAACAACAGGAAGGTTTCTCTATACTAAGAGATGGAAGGACTCACATATATCTACAATGGAATAATGGCTGGGGAGATTAATGGAATTGGCAGAAATGGCAAAATTGACTGCTTTGTTTAAAGAAAAAGCTTTATCTAGCTTCATTTCCACTTGGAAACCACTCTTGGATCTGTTGCTTGAAACTGAATTAAATTTTAACCTTGGATTTTTATGATTAGACTTGTTTATTATGATAGAAGTACTTGTTTGTTATGGTTTATTCATGACAAATGAATAAACCATATAACTATATGATTTAATTCAAAGCCATATTGATTTTTCGGTTTTTATCAGCCTTGAAGCAAGTCAGTTCTTTCTATACTTTCCCCTGTTTTTGCCAGCACTCCCCAATTTTGCTTTTTCCCTACCCTTTTCACTTTCTTTTATTTATTTATTTTTGCTTTTTATATTTATATTTTTCTGAAATTTAATAAAGTTTTGGGAAAAGTAAAAATACAATCACTCTTCCTTATTATACAGTTGTTTAGTATACAATAAGAAACATTGCCAGAAAAAAATTAACAACTAAGGATCAGGGCTGGACGTTCTCAGAATGGGAAGCAACAGGTTCAATAATAAAAAGAACCAGTTGACTTCCAGTAGAACAGTAGAGAAATGAAAGCCAAACTGAGATTTCCAAAGTTTGATAATGAACAAGTCCTTGCTTTTAAGCAGGCACAGAAACAATCCTAGGGCAGACTCAAGCACTCGATGGATTTGCAGGCAGAAAATCTTTTCAGGCTCCTAAATCAAAAGATCCACTGTCCTGTTCTATCCCTTGATTTGGGGATGCTCTAAGTTATAGCTGGAATTGGCAGTTGGGAATGGATGAAGCTCAGTTGTGGGTTTATGGTTAAATCTCAAGCATTAACTGCTCAACATACCAAGGTTTCTGTTGAAAGTAACTGCAGGTTCATTCTGTTGACAAGCTGTCCATGTAAGCTGTTGATAACAAGCATCCACAGTGACCAAAAGAAACAAAGTAAAAAATATAGTGTGCCTTGCATCGGGAGCTGCATTTATTTTTAAATGTGTGCTTTATAGGCAGAGTCTCATACCACTTATGCAAAATACATATATACAAATACCTAAAGTATTTCTTATGATAGTATAATCCTGATGTTACAGCAGTTTTGTTTAAAGAATAGCCTCAGGTGAAATTCTTGATTGGCCTGTATCTCATCAGTAAATTTGATCATTATTTTAGAATAAAATCAGAACTAGCTTTAATTGCTTATTTTTTTAATTTAGATACCGCCCATCTCAGTCACAGAGTGGCTCTGGCCGGTGTACAATTAATGATTTTTTAATCTGTATTCATCTTTTTACATGGCGTATGTATTCAGGTTTGTAACAGAATTGGACTTTGAACTTTTTCAAACTTGTTTTAATATTACATTTAATAAAAAGACATAAGTTTGCTACTATCTGGATAACCTATGATTCAGACTTATCCTTTTTGACTGGACAATTATTCTGATTCTAAGGAGCCCCATTAGCCAATCTTCTCCCAAAGACCCTCCAGTGCTTTCCGATAATTTCAATAGTCAGCTTAGTTTTGCTCTTTACCTTGACCGCATGCTTCTTTGGCCTATCTGCACACATACACAGCAGTCCTCTAGGGAAGAAGAGGGAAATATTTTAAAAAAAAACTTTCTAGGTCTATTTTTGCACAAAACACTGAAATAGGCCATCCTGTTTCTCCCAATTTGGCTGAAACCAGTAATAGATATTAAGCAGAGATCAAGAAGCATATTGCATTACTATGATCACTATGCAGGCTAAATAAGAGTTGATATAATGATTAGTATATTAGATTGGAATCAAGGCGACCAAGTTAAAGACCATCCTAGATGACACATTAAAATAAAATTTCATTGCTTAAGGGTCACCACCTCCAATATATACTTCATAAACATGACAAAAATATAAACAAACAAATAAACAAAACAAACACATAAATAAAAATATGCATATACCCATATGCTCACATATATTATATAAAACAAAGAAACAACACAATCTAGTTCAGATGTATACATGTACATGGAGAGAAAAATGAATCTTATGAGTTTACCAAATGGATGGATGGTATAGGGAACAAAGCTGTTACAGAATACAAAAAAGCCTGACAATGTCTCTTCCACCTCAGACGTCTGAGGGACTTCAGACTACCACCAAAGGTGCTCAGAAACTTCTATTCCTGC
>JAEANM010021279.1:0-11900 GCA_017656035.1 Myanophis thanlyinensis
TTTTTTCTCGAAAAAAAATTTGTAAGTCGAAAATTTTGTAAGTAGAGCTCTTTGTAAGTAGAGGTACCACTGTACTTTAAAGAGTTGCAGTCAGAGGCTGAATTTAAACTGCACTTTTCAAAGCCCGTTTTTCAGATTCAAAACAATGACAAACCTCTACCAACGACGTGTTGGTTTTTTTTTTTTAAAAAGCAGTATGCCATAAAGCACATTAACAACTTCTGGAGCCGATGGTGTAGTTCACGGGTGTCAAATGTCACGGATGACATTTTCCCCTTTGGGGGGCCTGGGGTGGGCGTGGCCTGTACATGACACATCTAGCTTGCAGGCTGCCATTTTGACACCCCTGGTCTAGTTTCACAAAAAAGCTGATGGCAAATGCTACTTGTTCTGACCTAGGCCTTCCAAGATCATGAAGCAGACTCCTTGTCTCGATAAAACCTCTTTTATTTAAATTAGAGGGAATTCTCTCCAGCAAAGTCCCGGCAAACAGTCTTTCATGAGATGTAACAACCTTTATCAGGCTCGGAGAGTTGCCAGTTGCCAATAACTTCCAAACACCACACTGTAGCAGCACTTGCCAAGAAGTCAGGAACAGATCTTCACCCTAATGAATTGAACTAATTCTCTCCTGCAAACTACCCTCCCCTTCGCTCCTTTTTATTGCCTGTGGGCAGGACCATTCACCGTCCAACTGTACCTGTACTCTCGAGTCGACCCTTGTTCCTTAGTTGTTCCTTTTTCCTGACAGTTCTGCGCATGCACGCATTGGGAACAGGCTCCAGCTGTTCTTCTGCCCCACTGATATCTGAATCCAAAGGCAGCTGGTAACTGTCGGACGGCCATGGCCCCATCTCTGCCTCCAATACAAAGCACCCATCAGAGCCTTCCCTAGACTCCAGGAGTGGCCCATGTTCCTCCCCAACTTCCTCACTGCCTGAGTCTGCCACTAGCTCCAATGGCCGGCCACAACAGTACCTCAGTGAATCATTTTCCATCTCTTCCTCCTGCCACCTGGTTAAATGCAAGTTGAAACAACTTTCTCTGATTCCTAACATCCTAAGTGTTGGGTTAGGTAGGGTGAGGTCAGGGTCAGGTCAGGTAGAGGCTCAAGCCCAGTAAATCTAGATATTCATGCTTGGGGGAGTGTGTATTTTGTCACGTCAGAACTTTTGTGAGCAGGTTGTTTTTAATTTTTAAAATATATTTTTGGCTGCTCTTGTGAATCACCCAGGCTTATTTATAAATGCAGGAGATGAGCGACTGCATGTCCTTTAAATAAATGAATGAATTCCTTTTCTACAGTTAACCTTCTAGCCTCAGAATCTGCCTTCTTTTGTTTGAATTCCTGATCTTGCTGGTGCTGGTGCTTTCGTGCAATGGGAGTGGTGAGATGATGGGAACAGACCGAAAATTGTGAGTTTGCTGGTGGTTTTGTGTTGCCAAGAGCCGGACCTCTTAATCTTTGAAACTAACAAGCAAAATTTGATTTGCCTTTTTTATGCAACCACTTCTTAACCATGGGGCGGACATTAAAAAGGGGTAATTTGGGTGTCAGTTCTAATCCCACCCCACCCCCTCACTTAGATACACATTGGTGGACAGAAATGAAGCGGGCCTAAAGATGTCAGTAAGATAGCAGATTGCCTGAACTTGTTGGAAACACAGATGGCGTGGTTTTTTTTTCTCTCTCGTGGCCTCTAGCAGGACAGCAGGCATAGAAAGGAGGAGGAAAAAATTCTCAATTTTGATTAGTGTTTCCCAACTTTGGCAACTTGGACATGCAGGAACGTCAATTCCCAGATTTCCTCAGCCAGCATGCTTTAGTATGTGTGGAACCCCTGCTAAAGTTGTTGGCTTGAGAATTCAGGGAATTGAAAAAACACTGGTTTAGGATGACTGCTAAGTAATCAGAGTAACTTGCTTACAGGTCCTTGGGTAACCTACAAGGTGGAGGGAAACTATCCAGGTGATCTACTTTCTGTGACTCTTGAGTTTGGTCTACCACTTACTCCACTTTTATCCAATTGGGACCCTCAGAGTTTTGGATTTGACTAGGTAAGGACTGTCAGTGTAGATGTATTCATGAAATGGAATAGGCTTAGCAACAAAATCAGCCAATGGGAGCTGTGTGGAGACTGGCACAGTCAGGAGCCTGGGTGTGACTTAGCTTAACTGCTCTATATACTGGAGTTCCTTTGTTTGTACTAAGTCTATGCTGAGCTCTGAAACTGAAACTCTTAACTCCTTTGCTTATGTTTGCTTGTACTTGTTACCATGTTGGAAAAACCTGCTTGGGTACTGTATACTCATTCATGTGTTATATTATTTATAAAGAGAAGTCACTGAATCCTGCTGAGTAACACAGTTACTTGTGTGTGCTTTTTGGATGTGATTGCTGCTGCAAACTCTGACCAGGACCACCATTGGAACAAAACAGATTTTACAAACCAATCAAATCGGGTTGAACAATCTCTAGTCTTAGAATCTCTGGAGATGTTGCATTTTCACCCTTAATATCCCCAAGCAAGCCTTGGGGAAACTCAAGTTAGAGATTGATTTGAAGCATAACCGATGGAATTCAAACATTTATTTATTTTGTTTGTTTCGTTCATTCCACCATCAGTGAAGACAACAGTAAATGCCAGATGTTTGTTTTTGTCAGACCCAAATGGAGAGAAGGTGAAGCCAGTGAGTGGTGTGTCTCAAATTCCTTGGAGCTCAAAGTGGTAGATAGAAGTAAGGCACTCAGAGGGCACCAGATTCTTCTTGGGTCTTTGGGTGGCTGTCTTCTGCCTCTGCTTTCTCATCAGGGTGGGCAGGAAAGCAGCAGTGGGACTGACTGGGAGATGGTGGAAGGTGATTCTGTTCTTCACTAATTCCCAGTATTAGCTGTGGGAGAGAAATGGCCATCAAAACATCAATAAGATGAGCATTCAACAAACATGGACAAAGAAATGAGGGTGTTGGACCTCTTCTCCAAGCCAAACATGCTTCTCCTTTTAGGATGATTTATCATTTAAGATGAATTTCACATCCTCCTTGCTGGACCAGTTAAACAGAAATTGGATGGGAGTGGCTATAATTGAAACCTGTCCTCTCCAAATAACTTCAGACAAAAACTGTCATACTCGGTTAGCATACAAAAGAAATTTAAGTCCAGCATATATGAACATCAGCTGGTTATTAACAATTGTAGAAAGGAACTGAATTTCCTTCCTTTTCCCCTTCTAATTTTTGAGGTTGAGACATTGCACAAGGACTTGATTTAAGTGTAAGGTAAAGGTAAAGGTTCCCTTTACACATATGTGCTAGTCGTTCCTGACTCTAGGGGGCAGTGCTTATCTCCGTTTCTAAGCCGAAGAACCAGCGCTGTCTGATGACGATTCCGTGCTCATGTGGCCAACATGACTAAACGCCAAAGGTGCATAGAGCGCTGTTACCTTCCCACCAAGGTGGTGCCTATTTTTCTACTTGCATTTTTACATGCTTTTGAGCTGCTAGGTTGGCAGAAGTTGGAGCAAGAAACGGGAGCTCACTCCGTTATGTGGTGCTAGGGATTCGAACTGTCGACTTTTCTGATCGACAAGCTTAGCGTCTTAGCCATTGAGCCAGCACACCCCCTACTTAAGTATAGTTTAGGTGTAGTTCTTGAATAAATCAGAGGCTAGCTTCACATATTAATGTAAATTATGAACAATAATTTATAAACCTTAAAAAGTTATATAAAGTTTATATAACTAATTTAAAAGGTATGTAACTTAAAAGCCATGTTCCAAGTAATCATATTCGGGCTAGGTGAAGTCAACCTCACTCCTGCATACTTTTCTGAACACCTTTTCAAGCAACGAATTTCAAAGCTGCAGATAATCTAAAGTAGCGTTTCTCCACCTGAGCAACTTTTAAAAAGTGTGGACTTCTGCTGTCAGAGGAATTCAAGTCCACAAATCTTAAAAGTTGTTAAGGTTGAGGATGGCTGGAGGAATTCTGGAAGTTGAAGTCCACCAGTTGTAAAGTTATCAAGTTTGGAGGCCTCTGGCATAAACCTAAAGACAGATTTTGGGGATAATATTTTATTCAAGAGAATAAAAATTGAAATTGGCCATGTTTAGAATTTTCCACTGATGGAAAAAAGAAAGATGAAAGAGAGTAGTAGAAGAATCCAAAAGGAATTCATACTGTACCTTTGCTGCAGGGGGCGCTGTACAAAACCACGGACGATTCATCTGGAAACACGAAGGAAACTACAGTTAATATCAATTTCGCTTTTCCCGCCACATCCCAAAGGGATGCGAGATGTTCTTTTACCATCTTTCAGGATTTGGCTTTGGAGTCCCCATGGGGGATAGGACGGCTGCGGTGCGGGATGAAATTCAGAACCAACAGCCGCGTATTCTGTGCTCACCATCGTAATAGTCGTACACCTTCGCAAAGGCTGGCTTCTGGTTCTGGATCTCAAAGTTTCGTTCCACCGTGAAAGAGAGCTGCACGGTGGCGTTGGTCAGCTGCAGGCAAGAAATTCAGATTATTTGAGGTTTAGATAAGATCAATCTGCATATTTTCAGAACATCCCTTGTCCCCTTTGCAACATATATACGACTTAGAGGAGGTATTAGCAAGTGAAGAAAATTGATGGCATTTACAAGTAGACTTATGACTGGTCTTTCCTCAGAGTTACTTACAACTAGTTTTCAAAATTATGGCTGCATTCCTGCCCCCCATCCCGACTCTCGTGGCCTCGCCAGTCATGTGATTGCTTAAGAACTATGACATGTGCTTAATAACGTCACAAAAAATATTGAAAAGTCAGGTCCAGTGAATTTCTTAATGACCACAGTGACTTAAAACATAATTCTGGGTTCAATTACAGTTGTAAGTCGAGGATTACATGTAGAGGCACGCTCCAAGATTTACAAAAATCTTTCCTTGGCTCTTCATCTTCACCATCACTCTGCTAAACAAATAATTCCCACAACACGGTCAAACTATTTGCTAAGACTGTATTACTATTATTCTTCTCATCATTTCTATTGCCTATCTTCTCCCACTTACGACTATAACTTTGTTGCTGGTATCTTTACGGTTTATATTGTTTCTTGTTATAATTTATTGCTTATTTAGTACCCTATGACTATCACTAAGTGTTGTGTCATGATTCTTGATTAATGTATTTTTTTCTTACGTACTCTGAGAGCAAAAGACAAATTCCTTGTGTGTCCAATCACACTTGGCCAATAAAGAATTCTATTCTCTTCTGTTCTGTTCTGTTCTAATCTATTCCATTTTCTATTCTATTTTCTATTCTATTTTCTATTCTATTTTCTATTCTATTTTCTATTCCATTCCTATTCCTTTCCCATTCCCATCCCCATTCCATTCCACTCCATTCTATTCTAAACCCAGCTTTAAGTCTTCCATGTGTGACTACCGGAAAAACAGTCTCACTAAATACAGGAAGTCCTTGACAAACAACCACAATGGAACCCAAAATTTATGCCACTAAATGAGACAGTCGTCATGTGAGTTTTGTCTCATTTTTACCACCTTTCTTGTCCCAGCTGATAAATGAATCACTGCAGTTGTTAAGATAACGGCATGACAGTTAAGGGAATTTGACTTCCCCATTTAGCTTTGCTGGCCAGAAGGTCACAAAATGATGATGTGATACATGCCAGTTGCCAAGCATCTGAATTTGGGTCACATGCCAACAGTCGTGCGAAAAAAGGTCGTAAGTTGTAACTTGGAACAGTCACTGGACGAACTGTTGTAAGTCTAGGACTATCCGTACTGCTTAGAAGGTTGAAATATTAAGTGAAAGGCTGAGTAGTTTTGGACTAGCTCCACAATCTGACCAAGGGGGTTGAGGAATGAAGTCCGAAATATCTGGGCAGCACCCGATGGCTTACTATATTATTCTACTATTTCCCAAATATTTCAGGGAAGTTCAGGTAGTTCTCAAGTTACGACCACAATTGAGCCCGAGGTTTATATTGCTAAGTGAGAAATTTGTTAAGTGAGTTTTGCCCCGTTTTAGCCTGTTTTCTCGGCACCTTTGTTAAGTGAATCCCTGCTTTTGTTAAATGAGTAACCCAGTGGTTAAGTCCATCTAACTTTGCTTGTCAGAAAGTAGAGATCAGGCAACACTGCAATCGTCATAAATGTGAGTCAGTTGCCACAAGCATCTGAATTTTGATCACGTGACCGTGGGGATGCTGGAAGAGTAAGTGTGTAAAACGGTGATGTCACTTTTTCCAGTGCCGTTGTAACGCCCAGTGGTCCCAGCGAAACTTCGTAAGTCAAGGACTACCTCTAAATCCCCTTTTCCTTTGTTTATGACTGCCTTTGTGTGGAATATTAGCGTTTTCATGAACCACGGGAAGATTTGGAGGGCAAAATTCCATCATCTGCTTTCCTCTCTTTATTGGCGTCCCTCTAGCTCCCCCGTTCTCTTACTGTGGTTTCTGCACTCACCTTTTCCAAATACACCATCACGTTAGTGGCTGTCACATCTACCCGCTGAACCAGAGGCTGGTCTTTCATCTGCAGAAAACAAGAACAGATTTCTTTCATCATTAGGGATCAGGGCCACCAATCTACCTTCCGCCACTGTCAGCTGAAACCTTAGGAGGAGAAAAGTGTCTACCCAATTACGGGATGGAGCATACGGCTTCCGCTTTCACCTTGCAGCCCCAATCCAGGAGCCTTCGCAGGCAGTCGCTTTCACGACAAACTACTTTTGCGTTGACAATAGTTCCTCCCTTAGAAGGAGTCACGCAAGATCCCAGCTTCTCCAGAACTTTAACTTTAACTTTAACTTTAATCATATTTATATACCGCCCCATCTCCCTAAGGACTCGGGGCGGTTTACAGCCAGTAAAATACAATAATACAATAATAACATTTAAAATCAGTATAAAATCATTAAATTTGCTGTACTATTAAAATTACTATTAAAATTCTAAAAAATTTATCAAAAATTAAGATTTAGTATTAAAATTAACTATCCCAAGTATCAAGAACATTGCACACTCGGCGCGAAAAGCCGTTTGCAAACCGACTGGACGCTGGAAGCGAAATCCGTAGTTGAAACTAGCGAAGTGTAATTGATAAGCAAAGCGTAGTTGAAAATAGCTCCTCCTTAAAAGGAAAGAACCTGGCCAGGGTTTTTGCAACGATGAAATGCCCCTGACCAGGAAAGAAATCTTTGGATCATCAGCCTATTTGCAATTTTGGAAAAGTATGCTGTGGTCGTTCTCCCGAAGTGGCTGCCATGGAGGCCTGCCCTCCTGCTACGCTCTGCATTGCCAGCTGCCTGCCTGTCATATGCAACGGAGGTGGGGGGGCAGATCGGCAGAGTGGGATAAAGGGAGGTCTAGCCTGGGGAAAACAAAACCATGAATCATGCTGGCCATTCCAAGGCCACACTATGGAATCCAGAACCATCCCAGTGGTGGACTTGCACCCAAACAATTTGTTAGCACCTAATTGGATACTTGATGATAACCAGAAGGGTGGATGGGAACAAGGGAAATTTAACCATGTGTTTTGGGAGCAAAAAATCCAGATCCAGCTTTGCTTGGCTTTAATAAAGTACAGTACGCTTTTCGCTAACCATGGATCCAAGAGTCTTTGTTTTCTAATTTTCTAATTGACCAAGTTGGGATGGTGCACACTGCCATGGAGAGCACAGTCCATCATAAAACAATGTAGGGTACATTTCCATTCCTCATTCCTTCCTCTCCCCATGCAGAAAAACTATTTTAACATCTCGGCTTGTAAATCTTGGATGGTGGTTATTGTGGCCAAATTCCATCCAGAGCTGCTAATTCTTTAATATGCCATAATCAGGAGAAATTAATAGTTATTCTGGGGGAAAAGGACTAATATAAAAACTGCCCATTACCTTTTGTACAGATGGCTGATTTGGTGCAAATCCCGAGACCATCTTGATATCAATAATCACCATGTTGGAGACCTCACGCTTGCCGATGTAACTGGACAAACAAGAGGGAAAAAAACAACTTCAATCCCAGTTATGGTACGTGTGGGGTTTTTTAAATTCCTGATCCCACAATCACCCCATTGGGTTTTCTACCAAGAAGATCCAGTTCTCGTCTCTGATTGGAATGTGAAATTTGTTCAGTTATGTTGTACTTTGCGCTCTTTGAATTTGGGGTTGTCCTGCTGACATTTCATGACCGTACTAGGCAACATCGTCAGTGCAAAGGGGAGAGAACTTATGTTGGTTGTTTCTGTGTGATAGCCAGTCCTGCCAATCTTGCAGGGAGTCTGGCTTCCTGTTTGATGTCTCCTTTATCAGGGTGGTGTTTCTTCCCTTATTGTTTCTCTGGTGCTATTCCCTGCTTATCTACATGATAGATGCTGGAATATATGTGTTCTAGGCTGTTGACTTCCTAGACTTTGAATTGTATCTTTTAAATAGTATATAAAAAGGATTTATCTCTGTGTATCTGTTGATGGCTGATTTGTCTGAATGTCAATGGTCTGATGTGATTCCACCAATTAGCCTATATTTGCCCACCCAAAGGTTACCCTCCTTGCATTAAAGGTTAACTTTAATGGGGGGTTGGAGACCAGGTCTCTCCAGATAAGACCGCAGTGGCAGTGTTCAAATGACATCACTATCCCCTGCTCCCAGACACTTGACTTAGCCTTGGGTGCCGGCAACATAGAATCAAGGATTGTATTCTGGATTCCCCCATCTTCACAAAGATGATGGGCTATTTCTACTTCAATCTTTGTATGGAGATATGGAGGGTAAGGCATAGAGTGCCTAGAGAAAGCCCTGTTTTCATGGAGCCATCTAGGACTTCAACTTTTATCTCAGAAAGAAGAATGGACTGTGAACCTATTAAGCTGTTTTTGTGATGCAGTTACTTGTGTGTGTTTAACCCCAAACAGTGCTGAAGATATTTTAAACTAGAACTAACCACCCTGCGAATTACAGTAATTGTCAGGATGAGTGACTGAGTTAAACATGTCATGCATAAGATGGCTGGATTCACACAGCCACCCCATTAAGAAAGCAAATTTGTTCCGTGCATATGGCATGCTATACTCTTAAGAATCCCCAATGCCCAGTTCGTGGACCAGTACCGGGCCGTTTCATGCCAACAACGAGGCTACACAAACAAGCGAAGCCCCATCAGCAGTATGCAGGCAGCACACAAACCAGGCCTCTTCCACTCTATGGAAAAAACTCTTTCACAGAACCGGTCCCTGGTGCCGAAAAGGTCGTGGGCCACCGCTACACCCAAATAAATAAGCCATATCATAGCTTAATAATTCACACAACATTACTTGCCAAGGGATTACAGGTAGTCCTCAACTTGCGACCATAATTGAGCCCAACATTTCTGTTGTTAAGGAAAGACATTTGTTAAGTGAGTTTTGCCCCACTTTACGATCTTCCTTGCCACCGTTGTTAAGTGAATCACTGCAGTTGGTAAGTTCGTAACCCGGCTATTCAGCGCATCTGGATTCCCTGTTGATTTTGCTCGTCAGACGGTCACAAAAGATAATAATGGCATGGCTCCGGGATACAAAACGGTCATAAAGTGTAAACCGGTGGCCAAGCACCTGAATTTTGATCCCGTGATTGTGGAGATACTACAAAGGTTGTAACTGTGAAAGACGGTTATAAATCTTTTTTTTTTCTCATTGCCGTTGTAACTTTGAATGGTCACTAAATGAACTGTTCTCAGTCGAGGACTACCTGTATTAGGTCCCGCACCATATATGGGACCACAAACAAATCACATTTGTTTTGGATTAGATTAGCAAATTACATGAGCCAAGGCTGCCAGGAAGAGGAAAGGGTTCTTCAGACCGAAAGACCCTGCCTGGCATCATAGCATCCCTTCAATGGCAGCCAGTTCCCCTTCGGCGGTGACCTATTGAAGAGACAAGTACCTGACGTTTACTGCAATGTCGAATTCCTTGTAGGCCTTGACCCCAACACACGTTTCGGGAATTGTGCTGACAATCAGTGCGAATGGATCTTTCGTTGGGTCTGGGAGCACATTGTACCTCAAGGTAGTCTGAGAAGAAAATATTGTGTTAATGGGTCATCTTTGAGGGTGAATTAGCCAGTCCAGGCTAAATGCAGATTTTCCATTGCTCTCAAGGAAACTCTAGAACTCTTCTGCCCACCCTGGACTCGTGGGTGGATGTGCTACCATTTCCTAGATCCACATTGCTCAGCCTTCTCCGGTCCGATGTCCTACAGATGCGTTGGCCTTCAGCCTCCGATATTTTCAGCCAAGTTTGCCAATGGAAGCTGAAGGCCGACACTTCTGGAGGATGCACCCGAACGGAAGTGCCACAGTTCTTCCTCTCTTGTGAAAGATGCTTTCTTCTTGCAGGCCAACCAGAGAAGCCGATGTGGGTCCACAGTAGAAGAACACAGTAGAAGAACACAGCCTTAGAACATGACAGACTGAGCTCAGCACTATGGCCCGATTAACAGCAGCTCTTCAGCAGAGATGAAATTCAGTTATTAGAAGAAATCTCCTTTTGTTTTTTCCCACTTTGCAGGGTTAATCCTGTAAATAAGGCAGTTGCTTCTAGCCTAATCTTTATGGCCTTGCTCAACAGAAACTGCCTCTCCCTTTATTACATTGTAACTTTGGTGAAGTTTAACTCTGTGCTTGGTGATGTTTAATCCTGTGGCTACGCCCACAGAACCGGTAGTAAAAAAAAAAAATTGAATTTCACCACTGCTCTTCCGTCTTGTCATGCTAGAAAAGCGAGGATGGAATCTTGGGCCTTCTTTTACTTAAACAAGGCCTAGATTTTTCTCCTTTCCGTTTCCTTGGTTACCACCCTTCTTCTGCTCTAAGCCGTTTCCAGGTCTTTCTCTAACCATGTTTTTCTCTATGGTTCCTCTTTCTCAGTCATCCAGGTCATGGCTGTCCCAATGGCCACTGGACTTCCTTTGTTTTTCCTTGAAGACGTTTCGCTTCTCATCCCAGAAGCTTCATCAGTTCTGATGGAATGGTGGAAAGGATTATATTCTTTGGAGTCGTCTGGTCGTTAGCACTCTTTCGGAGAGTCCTTGAGGCTTTTCAGCAGTTCCAAGAAGGCTCCACACCCATTTGCATTATTGAGATGACTCTGAGGGCACAGATAGCCTTCCAAATGGCCTCAACCGCTCTCAGAAAGAGTGTTAACAACCGGATGACTGTAGGGAAATATCAATCCTTCCCTCCGCCACCATTCGGTCAGAACTGAAGAAGCTTCTTGGATGAGAAGCGAAACGTCTTCAAGGGAAAAAAAACCCAAGAAAGTCCAGTGGGCTTTTGAAAAAGCAACATCGGGATTCTTTCTCTGCACTTCAAAGTCTAAAGTGGGAAGACGGTTTCGCTCTCCGGCCAATGGACATCGCCTCAACTCCATGTCCCCCTCACTCAAACAGTTCAGAGAGCCTCCTGAAGTAGCAGGGATGGCTTCCTACATTTTGAAGGGAGTGACGATCGTCTCAGAAGAGGAGACTGCAAACTGACTGCTAACTCACTGACTGCAAACTGGGATCATCTTTGGAGGATCTCGTCCAAGTTCCTCCACCTTCTGCTCTAAGTTAGGTGTTTAGCCGAGGGAGCGAAATCTTCTCAGTTGGGGAGCATGCAGCTAAATCCCTCCTCGGAGAGGCCCACCTGGCGCCAGCCTTGTTATCTTTTTTGCAGACAGCTAAAGGCCTTTTTTAAAAAAAAATTAAAATCCCCAATTTTTTTCAATGCCTTCCAATTCACAAATGCCCTTTGTGCATTCTATTTGATGAGCCTTGGTGTGGCACAGTGGATAAAATGTGGTGTGTGTGTGTTTGTGTGAGAGTGCATTTCTGATACTGATAAACTCACTATAAGATCATGATCATCTAT
>JAEANM010021280.1:0-11899 GCA_017656035.1 Myanophis thanlyinensis
AAAATCTTATTCCTTGGACTTTGTCTTTTTGGAGTTCTGATTGCATTGCTGATGTTGTGTGGAACCCTGACACATTACCAAATCATTAGTCTATTTGACTAATATATTATTACAGAAGCTGGTTATTTTACCTTAATCTCATTAATATTGATAGTATTCAGGTTGCATTTGTTTTACATTAAGAACCTACGTATGCCTACAAAGAGTATTTCTTTGTATGGTAGTTATTGAGTTCAATTTGAAATAGTTGTGTATATTAGTTTTACTGGGTTGGTTGGTGAGTTGCAAGCTAAGTTCGTTGGGTGGAATTTTTGTCGTGCTTCCTTTAGTTTTGTATGTTGTCTAGGTAAAGGCATGTGGCATTATTATTATGAAAAATTTATGAACTAACACAGCTTGTTTTAGTCACCACAGATGTCATGTCTCTAACCTGATCTGCATGCTATAACTTTCACTCTGGAGCACAACGTATAATTTTGTTGACTAAAAATGCATATCCATTTACATCTGCAAAGGAACTGAAGAAGATAATATACAAACTTTCTAATTGTGCCCTCTAGTTTTTATCATAGGTCTTGACTCCACCCAGTGGCAACATAGAGCAAATAATATCCATTAACTACATCCCATAGGCTCAACTATGATGTAGATCAAACTTCATTGTCCTAAAACACACAAAATTGTTGTTGCTTCAAAAAAAATGTTAATTTTTTTTCTATATGGAGTACTTTGTATCAAACTGTTGAGTCTGTTCGTCTTAGTTTGTTTTAGATTTTTAGACTCTTCTTGATCTCAGTTACTTGGAAATTGATTTGAAGTTGATTCATACAACAGGTTAATTGAATTACTAAATTAACCCATTTTCTGAGCCTGCACAATATACTGAATCAAAAATTGAACTTTTATCCCTCCAGATGGCATTGGATTAGGGCTACTATCATTTTTATAATCCATTGTGTGTCAAGGCATTGAAAAGTTCAATAATATCCAAAAAGACCCAAAGTTTCCAATCACTCCCCTAGGACTAGGTCTTTTGGACTAAAAGATATACAGTCGTTCTAAAATATAATGAGTTTTTGCATGAAATAGTTCCATAGCTTTCCATCTTCAATACTTTTTCTTATCAGTGCTAGGATTACCACCAGTTAGTAGTCCTATCCTTCAGAAACTGTAGAACTTTTCATTCTGCCAGTAAAGGAGAATATTTGTAGTTCAGGGGTTGAAATGAGCGGTTCTTGATGATGATGTTACCTAGCTTGGATAATGAAATGTCTGTAAGAAAACAACCAAGCTTAGAGAGCGCCAAGGACCCCACAACTTTTCATCCTCCTCATGAAAAACTGCCACTTGGTCCCTTCATTCTTTCCACCCTAATAGATTTTCTGTGCACTGCCCCTGCTGTAATGCCACTCTTTAATTATGACCACACAATTGGCATCTCTAGAGCGCAGAGACATAATTCCCTTAACAAGCAAAAACAGAGCAACATCTCAGGCAAGTAATTCAGAAACCAGTATACACGTACACATACAGTACACACACACACTTGATTCCATCTATAATGTAATGATTCCACTAAACTGTTACAAAATGACACCAACTTGACCAAAGACATTATCTCGCAAATGCATGTGGTATCTTAGAGTTCCTTCTTCAACTAACTCTGGAATTTAAAGAGAAGAAATTCTCAGAGTACTATAAGGTGTGGGAAAAATGGTATGAATGGATACATAAAAGAAGTTGTAAATGAGTAGAAAAGTATATTATTGGATATAATGAATGAATACATATATAATGAATGTATATATTATATGATATAAATTTGGTTAATTGATGGATAAAAGAGTATGTAAAAGAAATAAGGAAGATATAATGTTAGAATAGTAAAAAAAAACAGTATTACTTGTGCGAGCAATACAATTTAAACACGAGTAACATTATTATTATTATTATTATTATTAATTATATATAGGTACTGCTGAAATTGCACTATAATAGATACAATTAGGTATGTGAATAGATTTTGTGTATTTTAAAGTGTATATATTTAATAAAGTTTGGTTTTTTAAAATAAATAAATAAAAATAGTTCCTTCTTCAAAACTATCTGAAACTTGTGAGATCATAAAGCTCTCACAAGATTTCGTCCATCGTATCCCAAGCTCTAACTAACACAATCTGACATCGTTTGTCAAAGCCTTGTGAGGGCTTACATTAGATTTTTGGCATCTTTTCACATGACATCATGCAACAGTCAATTGGCTGGGGCAGGGTATACATTTAGTAAGTAAACAAATGCAGTTAGTGACATTTCCCTACATGTGGTTCTCCCAAGAGATGTGGGTTAAGATGTTTAGTCTGCAAACGTAACTGTAATTTCATTGCGTAAAACTAATAGCGCCATTTTGAAGTGAGGAGGAACGGTCTTGGGTTCCAGGAGAACAACGTTGCTTACTTCTTGCTGAAGGTTAGAACCTGCAATCCAGTTTCTCTAGAGCTTGGAGGTCAAATAGAAGGATGGAGCCATGTTTGTTAAGAGGTCCAGGGTCTGTCCATAAAAATGACAGGCCACTTGTAGCAGCATCTTCTGAGGCTGATCCATTTGTTTTACAACATAAATTTTCACCCTGCATTATAGAAGTGGGATGGCTTTATTGCAAGACACATGGAGAGAGAAATGTTACATTTGCAAATCAATGAAATGGATGAGAAGATGCAGCCTACGCTGCCAACAGCAAATATGGAGAGAAGCAAGCCACTAGCTTATTCTGCCCCAACTAATTTCACTTGGCAAACAGCAGAGTGACTTGGCAGAGGCAACAGAATAACATTCATTCCACAATGAGTGAAGAGAGAGATGACATTTGAGACTACGGATCTGTAGAATTTAATATCTTAAAACTATGGCTGCTTTGGAAGTGTCAGATTGTGTAATGAATTAACAACGATTTATATAACTCACAGCTTTTTCCAAATAATGCCAGCTGGAAGTGTTTGTGCTGTTAAAATACATCTCGAAACTTCCCTTTTTCTTTGCATGTTCTAATTTGGGGCATCTGTGGAGCACAGAAAAGGTATGTGAGTCACACCTAAGTTGTTTCATTGCTTCATGCTCAACCACAAGCCACCTAGCTCTATTATAGGTTAGTGTGTAATATCCAACACAAAGAATTGAAGTACTCCTTCTGGATTGTCCAAACTAGAGCTTAATTATACTAATATAATATCTCAAAATATAAACCAAGACAGATTCTGATGATGTAATATTTATCATCCTTAGATGCCAAATGTCAAAGTTTATGATTTCAGGTCTATACAAAGTACTACGTACTATACCAAGTACTTAGGTACTATACTAAGTACTCTTTACTAGTTTTCCTTAGTATTGTGATAGGATGATAAATATTACATCATCAGAATTAGTACTATCGGTGGATTTTAAAGAGAATGCTATTATCTTACTGTGTATGTTTATTTCAGGGGTCAACGAAAATAGCCATGTGGTTCCTTAGACATAGACAGCAAATTGTAAGGCTGGAAGTGACCCTGAAGTTTTTCTAGTCTCACCTCCTAGTGGTGAGACTTTATACAATCCTGGACAAATGGTTGTACAATCTTTTTTTGAAAACCTCCAGCGATGTTGCACCCACAACTCCAGAAGGCAAGCTGTTCCATTGATCAATTGTTCTGACTGTCAGGAAATTTATTCTTAGTTCCAGGTCAGATTTCTCTTTGATGGGCTTCCATCCTTGGTTCTTGTCCTATCTTCAGATGTTCTGGAGAATAAGTCCTTCAAGTGAGACACTTTCAAGTCCTGGACGTTCCAACTGTTTGGAATTTAATATTGTTCTGTACTCTGTCTCTGTACTGTAAAATATCTCCATGAGGCTTCGAGCACATGTGGGACCCCATGACGTTAATCACTTCTGGATGAGACTAAATATTTGTGGTGGTTTAGCATGGCAGATGTTTAAGTCCCTCGTTTCAGTCCTTAGAACTCCTGTATCCTTTCCCCCAAATGAATCTGTTTCTGTCTACTTTTAGAGCGCAGCCCTTGGCATGCAACAAAGAACATGATGCAATGAATACTGCTCTGAGTTTGCAGATTCATAAATACAGCAGATGTTGCTATCCTAGACAAACCATGGCATAGATGGTGGCAGCATTGTCAAGTACTTATTGCTAACATCACTCTTGAGGATCAACAGCCCTATCCTTATGTGTGTACTGGGAGCACGGGATGTAACGTACGGGTCCCAACCACACCATTTATGGTTCATTCCTCCTTTGTTTGATGATGAGAAGGTGAGCCTTCCTAGACCTCCAACTGCACTCAAAACTTTTTGGGTTGGCATTAGGGCTATAGTATGTTCTATTTTTAATTTATCTCTGCCAACCAAAATTGATTAAATGGTTTTACTAGGGCACACATGAGACGTAGAATAGTTAAGGCTTCTAACAAAGTGTTTTATGCTTCACCTACATAAATCATAGATAGAGTAGGCAAGGAGAACCATGGATTTCTCAAAGTTGCTGATTTATGTATAAACATCAGCATCCCCACCATTGGCCAAAATAGCTAAAGCTGCTAAAAGTTCTGGTAGTGGAATCTATTTTCCCATTCTATTACAGAGCTCATCATTTATCATCAACCATTCAGTCATGTCCGATCCTTACCCACTCTATGGATCATCATTTTCCATAGCTCTCTGTCTCACACTGCCTCCTTCAGATCTACCATAGTCACCCCGATGTCATCCTTTATAGTGTGCAGCCAATGGGTACCAGGGTGGCCCCTTCTTTTTCTACTGATTGCTCCCAGTATGATTGATTTTTTTTGAGTGAGTCAGCTTGCAAGATTTGACCAAAGTATGAAAACTTCTGTTTGGAGATCTTGGCTTCAAGTGATATTTTTGGTGAAGTTCAGTCTAGGACTTCTTTGTTTGTTATTTTATGTTATGAGCCATGGTGTCACATTGATTAGAATGCAGTATTGCAGGCTAACTCTGCCAACTGCTAGCAGTTCAATCCTAATCAGCTCAAAGTTGACTCAGCCTTCCACACAACATCAGCAATGCAATCAGAACTCCAAAGAAACAAAGTCCAAGGAATAAGATTTTATTGAAGACATTGTTCTGGTACGGCCTGGAGAAATCCTGAATATAAAGTTCCCGGGCTTTCTCCATCCAAGTAAAATTAAAAGTTCCACCCTACTAATTATCACATGTTAATTTCTCACCAACCCCTTCAAAAAGAAATTCAACGTTTCCCTTAAGACGTCCCCCCACAGGTGTCAACTGTCCAGAGAAACTTTCCCATGAGAACTAGACCTAAAGGAATGCAAACAAGATAACAATTCTGAGTTGTCTTTACCAACTTCCCCCCTTCGCCTTCTCAGCGACCTTGCAAAAGAAAGAAAAGATGTGTCAAAGCTAAAAGGCCCCAAATAATACTTTAAACAATGGCCAATATTCTTCAGTAGAAAAACCCCAGTCCAAAATGTCCTTTTAGACTTGACCCTTCCATCCTTCCAAGATCGGTAAAATGAAGACCCAGATAGTTGAGGGCAATATGCTGATTCTGTTGTGGCCCGCAAGCAGTCAGCAGAACTGTTGGCAGACTCAGACAGTGAGGAACAACATGAGCCTGTCCTGGAGTCTGGGGAGAGCTCCAACGAGAGCTCAGAGACAGAGCTGGGACTAAGGATGTCTGTCAGTCATCAGCTGCCTTCCAAGATGCATAGCAGTGAAGCAGAACAGTTGGAAATTGTCCCTGATGTGTGCATGCACAGAGCTTCCAGGAGAAGGGAGCAGCTCAGGAATCAGGGCCATCTCGGAAGAAAGAGCACAGGTGGTTGGAGATTGGCCACTCCCAAAAGGATTAAAAAAAGAAGGAAAAAGGAGGGAAGTTTTTCAGAGAATAATTAGTTCATATTGCTTCAGGAAGCTCTGTTTCTGCCTTTATGACTGCCATGTGTAATTGTAAGTTATCCTCTGGCCTGGTTCCAAGCCTGATAAGAGACTATGATATCAGCCTGGTTTTGCTTGTAAAATAAAGAGGTTTTAGTGGAAAGCGAAGTCTGCTTTTTCATCTTGAGAGGCCTAGGACAGAAGAGATTCTATAACCCACTTAGGTAAATATGCGCTAATTGTTCCTGACTCTTGAGGGAGATGCTTATCTCCGTTTCTAAGCCAAAGAGCCAGTGCTGTCTGATGACAATTCCATGGTTATATGGCCAGCATGACTAAATGCTGAAGGCGCAGAGAACACTGTTACCTTCCCACCAAGGTGGCCCCTATTTTTCTACTTGCATACATGCTTTCAAAATGCTAGATTGGCAGAAGCTGTCGCAAGTAACAGAAGCTCACTCATTATGCGGTACTAAGGATTCGAACCACTGAACTGCCAATTATTTCTGATTAACAAGCTCCGCATCTTAGCCATTGAGCCACCGCATCCCCTATAAATTCAAATTCAAATTTTATTGGTCACATACACAGTCATACATGGTACGATATGCAGTGAAATACTTACGCGACCGCCCACAACCATGATTGATAGTAGGGCAGGAGAATAAGTCTAGACAAAATGGGAGGATAGGATAGGAAATAAATTAGGGATAGTTGGGAAGGTAGGAATGAGATACAATTGTGGTTCCTGTTATAGTCTTGAGTGTTCTTGTGGTTCCTGGTTTAGTGTCTGTATTGTCTGTGGAAAGAAACTTCTTCTCAGTCTCTCTGTGTTGGCCTTCAGAGAGCGAAAACACTTTCCTGACCGCATTGTGGTAAACAGTCTATTGTTGGGGTGGCTGCGGTCCTTCACTATCTTCTTAGCTTTAGTCCAGCAGTGTTTGTTGTAGATGGAGTGCAGCTCAAGGATTAAACCACTTAGAGAGGGCTTTAAAGCACTATGAAGTGGTATATAAGTCTAAGTACTGTTGCTAAGTGCTATTTTTGCAGCCCATGGGATTTGTAATCGTTGCCTCCAGCACCACAAGTCAAACTACCTTTCTCCTATCTACCTTTTTCAGAGTCCACATTTCACAGCCATAAGTAGCAATTGGAAAAATTATTACACAGCTACCTTCCTCAAAATCCAGAAGTTGAAAAAAACTACCTTCAACTCCTAAAATTTTCTTTTGGATGTGTTGACTAGGAAATGAAGCGCTTCTGAGAGTCACCATGGTGGGAATGACTGTCCCAAGTATGACTGTAGCATTCCTCTTCCATAACACCCGAATGACTTTGAACTGTTTGTGATTTAAATCCTCCATTTCCTTCATTTTCAATTGGCCATATCTCATTAAGAACATAATGCAGCTTGTGAAAACATGTCCTGGAGTAGGATTACTACTGGCCTGGGATTAGGGCTTTTTAACTAGAAAGAGAGAGAGACTTCCAGAGTCAATTTACAGTAATGTCAAGGAGCAATAAATACACTGGTGATGGGACAGGGTGGGCAGGAAAGAAATGGGGAAACTGCATGCTGATAGGAAAACATCAACAAATAAACTTTTTGTGCTAGTAATTAGACACACAAGATTATTATATGTTTAATTGACTAAAGTGACAATTTGGAATTACATCTAGTTGCATTTAATTGGATTTGGAGCCTCCAGAGAGAAAGAAACTGAGAGGAGTATTGGAAGAGTTGCCATAAAATGCGAAGTGATTTTCTGAAGTCTGTTAAAGCTTGCATTAATATCCACTGCACAATAGTTTTTAATATCCTCCTGGCTTAATAAGAGGAACTGGCAGTTGTTACAACACTTGGGATACTAAAGAATATTTAATTAGTTGCAGCATTTGCAATCTCTCTCCCTTCCTCCCATCGGTCCATTCCACAACTACTACTGCAACGTAATCAAAGGTGAACTACGTTTGACTTTGGCACAAAGTTGAGGTATTCTCTGACACCATCACCACACTGGGAATCTCTGTGTTACATGAATTCCGCCTGTATGCGATGCAATGGATCCCTAAATACTTTAAAGTGAAGCAAAATAAAACATTTGTGAGATAGACAAAATTCTTGCATGTTCACAATGCATGTAGAAACAGGTATCAACTGCCAAGAGAATAATG
This sequence comes from Myanophis thanlyinensis, assembly GCA_017656035.1. Taxonomy (NCBI): domain Eukaryota; kingdom Metazoa; phylum Chordata; class Lepidosauria; order Squamata; family Homalopsidae; genus Myanophis; species Myanophis thanlyinensis. Next base: position 8,084 of record JAEANM010021280.1, read on the forward strand.
ACTCACATCTTTGCTATCTCATAAACCTGTGTTTCCCTGGAGGTTATTGATTATGATAAGCACAGCTATGAAGGTATGCTATTATAAACAGATCCTTTTTATAGAGATGGGCGGAGGAGGTGAGTGGGAGAGAGGGAGGGAGGAGCACCTAGGTTGTCAAAAATGAACAGAAGGGTGTTCTCAAGTGGACCAGGACAGGATCTTTTGGGGCAGAAGGAATTATCTTGGGGCTATTTTGGATTTCAGATATTTATTCTGGTCCCATTAAACACTTGTGGAAAATTACATAATTTAGAATGCAATCTGGAAGCCCAACGGATTTCTACATCCCTGGTTAATGCTTCACATTCCTATTTTTGGTCTGTATTCAGTTACCATCATCTAAAGTTTTTTGTTGTTGTTGTTGTTGTTGAAAACTATACTTTCATCAATACATAAAATAAAGATGTCAAAGTGTAAAACCTAATATTGGATCCCATAATCAAACCTGAGATAATCAACCGTCGGCCTTCTCTTAAATTAGATGTCCCTGAACTAAGATCCCAAACATAAGATCCCACAGCCAGATTTTGCTAAATGTTAAAGAAAGGAACTTTCCTGTTTCTTCAGTTACCACATTCACATGATGTATTTAACTGCGTCCTGATGGAATCATGAGTTATAGAAATGGGTTTTCTTTCTTTGAATTCTTTCAAAGAAAGAATTCTTTCTTTGTTCCTGTCTTTCTCTCCATTGTATATTTTGTCCCTGCTTTGGAATGATGAAAAGGGAAAGAAAAGATGATCCTATCCCTGGTTGAGCTAACACAACTTCAAGAGGAGACTGGACTGCCGTGGTGGTGAACCTATGGAATGCGTGATAGAAATGGCATGCCAAACCATCCTGCGGCCCACAGGCAGCCCCGCTGGCTCCTGATCCCATTATTGCACACCGATGCCTGCCCACCAACTGGCTCCTCATCCCATTCTTGGGCATTGTTGTGCACCAGCCAGCTGGCTTCTAGCACGTGACAGCACCAAAACCTGGAAGCACAGCGTCCCAGCACACATGCATGCTCCAAAAGCCGAATGTCCTGTTTCTGCTGTGTGCATGCATGCCTACCAGCTGTTCGTCACATGCACATGCATGCCAGGAACCAGAAGCCTGAACAGCTAGCTCCCAGAACATACGTGCACATTGGAATGCTGCACTTCTGGGTTTCGGTGCTCCCGTGCGTTGAAAGCCAGTTAACCAGTGCGCAATGGTGTGCAAGAACGGGACAAGGAGCCGGTGGGGCTGCGCATGTTTTGTGAGAGAATTTGCTGTGCCTTTCCGGCACGCAGCCTGGCACATGGTGACATAAAAAGTTTGCCACCACTGATACAGTCTCCTGCTTGAGCAGGGTTTGGGCTAGAAGATATCCAATGTCCCTTCCAACTAATTCTGTTCTGCTCCGCTCTGCTCTGCTCTGCTCTGCTCTGCTCTGTTCATCATGGAAAACCTAGTAGTTCAATTAAAGAACAGCAGGAAATGACAACCTCCTGTCACCTTCACAACTACTAGGAAGCCATCAAAGAAAGCTGTTCTCCATTTGAGTAGGTCATCAGTAGTTGTGTGCCCCCAACATGCAGAGATTTTTCCCATGATAGCTTATAATGAAGTTAGCCATGTTGTCCAAATATGGCTAGACATTTTCTCTTGTTTAAGGGGAGAAAAAGACAAACGCTATCCATCAATCCAGCATGAATGGTGGATACCCTTTCAGTTATGTCTTATTGCTACGCTTTCTCCATTGACAATGTGACAGAGGAAGAGAGCAATTCAACAGATCAGATTTTGCACAGGAGACCTTCGTTCTCTCGCTCTGGTAGTTGCATAGTTTATATACAGTACCCCGGGCCTTTAGGTCATAAGCAATACATTTGTCTGTTCTTGTTTCTCTTCTTGCTACTGTTTAATATATGTTCCATTTTTCTAATTCTCTTGTGTTGTTAGAAGCACCATGATTGCTGATTACACGTACTGGCTGTCTGGAGGAAGAGACCAACATACCAGCAAGCTCATCAAACTGTATTGGCAGGTAAAAATGGATGGCCTAACTAAGAGAGAGGTGCCCCCATGGCTCTTCAAACCCAGATGAAGGATTGGTGTTTAAAAGACTGCCAGCTAAGATAGCTGGGGGACTTATCAATCACAAAGCCATTATGTATGGCAGCAATGTATTTATAATGGAGATTTTTTTTCCCCTAAGACTAATTTTAAGGTGGGGGATCAAGGTTGTTAGCTGTGACAGTTTTACTTAGTATAATAAAATTCCAACATTGATAGAAACACAGACACTCATGCACAGGCATAGATAAAATGCAGTTATAGTAGCTTCAGCTACTGAAGTTCCCTCTTCCACTTTTGCTAGCGAAAACACTATTCATATAGCAAGTCACGCGTTCTGTTTCATCAAGAAAATAGTTTTCAGAAAAGTTGAATTTTGCAACCAAGTCTATTTTGCCCTTTCCAGAGCATTATATGGAACCAGTCATCTAGCAGATTTCACACATCTCTGAATCAAATGACATCATTTGTTGTACTTTCAGTATATCCAAAGGTAGATTTCAACATGTATTTTGAACCAGAATACAACCATTGTTATTCAGTCCAGAGGTGAAATTCAGCCGGTTCCCACCAATTCTATAGAACCAGTTATTAGAAGAAATCTCCTTTTGGTTTTTTTTTCCCCACTTTGCAGGGTTAATCCTGTAAGAATTAACTTTACAGGGTTAATCCTGTAAATAAGGCAGCTGTTTCTAGACTAATCTTTATTGCCTTGCTCACAGAAACTGCCTCTCCCCTTATTACATTGTAACTTTGGTGAAGTTTAATTCTGTGCTTGGTGATGTTTAATCCTGTGGGCACGCCCACAAAAACCGGTAGTAAAAAAAATTGAATTTCACCACTGATTCAGTCGTTCAGCTGCTTCCAACTTCTCTTAACTCAATACCAGTAGTGAAATTCAGCCAGATCGCACCACATCGCCTTAACAGGTAGTGGCGATTTGAAATTGGCCCCGCCCACCGACCCATCCCTGCCCTTATCCTTCCTCTTCCTTATACGAGCTTCAGTTTTTTTCTTACTTACCTTAATCAGCTGTTTGGCGCATCTACAGAGCCTTCCTGATGATCCCTGGTGCCTCTAGAAGAGGTTTAACGAGCCATGCTGCAGTGTGTTTGGTGCACATGCGCACGCACTGAACCAGTAGCAAAACTCATTGGATTCCACCGCTGCTCAATACGTATCATTTACCAGGACTCAAAATGTTTGAGTTTTCATAGGCTCATGCTCACCTCATCCATCTCATGTCATGTGCAAGGAACCACAAGGTCCCAACACAAGGAAGTAATCAGAGTGTATGTTTATTGTTACTTGCTTATGGACAGGAAACTTGCCAGACTAAAGCAATCAGCAGGGAACTGCTAGACTAACAGTTCTAGTCCAACACATTGCTCAAGCAGCAGCCTATATACCATTAGCACTAGGAAGTTTAGGGAGGGTCTCCTTTTAGCCTCTTTGTTCTTCATGAGCTTCGGGGCTAGCTAGCTTTTTCCATCCTCCCCTCAACTCAACTCAACTCCAGTTCCCACCACATCTCAACAGGAAAGAGGAAGAATAACAAAACTTCTTTTGAACTTGTGTCAGAACATTCAAAGCACACAGGAAAGGGTGGAGCTTGCAATATGACCCTGGGATGCTATTTTCATGATTCTGACTGTTGTATACTGCGCATGTGCAGGAAGTCAACTAGAAGCTGATTGGTTGTTGAAGCGGCGCTTCCCATTGGCTGGA
>JAEANM010021281.1:0-11899 GCA_017656035.1 Myanophis thanlyinensis
CGCACATGAGTATTCTCCTCCTCCAGTTGCGCCAAGCTAAGGTGAAGCACAGAGGAAAGTGCATCGGTTCTTCTGATGGGCAAACTTTAATCTAGTGAACTATAGGCCTACTACTACTTCAGATTAAGCTGGCCCTTCTGAGTTTCTTCTGCTTCCTTCTGCCTGTTCCTATGTTACATTTATATTTCCCTGTTTCCCTTCACAGAGAAGAGATCCAAGACTACTTGAATTGTATTGATGCAAGTCTTGAGGAGCTTCAGGCAATGCTGTCTGGGAAAAAAACCAACCTTGCTTCAGAAACGTTTACTGATGTGAGTCTTCTTTTCTGTGTGGATTTCTTAGTTAGGCTGCTGCCTGCCTCTCACATTACCTAAAGAAGAAAAAAAAATTATTTTGGTGTGGGAGGGTATCCCAGGGTTGGGGAAATCCTCCTGCTAAGAAACATTTTGCCAATGTTCTGGTGTGGAGAAATGCTGTTTTCCCAGTTGTGGCCCTGCCTTGCCCCAGAAAGGGCATCTCCCCAGTTGCTGCTGTTCTTCCATTCTCTGCCTTCTCTTTCTTGTTTGGCTGCTGCTGCCCACTGCTGGCTCATATTTCATCGGTTGTCCACTAAGACTCCAAGATCCCTCTCACAGTTACTGCTATTAAGCCTGGTTTCACCTAGTCTATATGTGTACTTTTGTTAGCCTTGACTTTTCTCTACATTGAATTTCATTTTGTTAGATAGGGCCCAGTGTTCAAGTCTGTCAAGATCCATCTGGATCTTCAGCCTATCTTCTGAAGTGTTGGCTATTCCTGCCAGCTTAGTGTCATCCACAAATTTGGTAAGTTCCCCTTCTATTCCCTCAATCTAAGTCATTTATGAAGACATTGAAGATAATCTTATCTGGGCCTAAGACGGAACCTTCTGGTGTCCCACTGCTTACTTCCCTCCATGTAAATGTAGACCCATTAAAGACTACTTGTTGAATACGGTTTGTCAGTCAGTTAAGAATCCATCTGGTGGTGATGATATCTATCCCAGTTTTTTCTGTTTTATCAAGAAGTAGACTGTGGTCTACTTTGTCAAATACTTGCTGAAGTCTAAGTATATAGTGTCCATAGTATTTTGCTGGTCTAGTAATTTAGTCACTGTGTTGAAGAATGAAATAAGACTGGTTTGGCATGATCTGTTTTTAACAAACTCATGCTGACTTCTAATATGGCCAGTTCTGCACGTGCTGTGTTATTGGGACAAAATGTGTGGCTTCCCTACCCCCTGACTCTGACTGCAAACCAAAGCTCTGGCCTTGCGCTTCTCTCCTGTTAGAAGCCATAACTTACCACAACCCCTCTGAATCAGGACTGGATTAGTTACCACATTCCCATGTGTGTCTAAAGCAGTAGAAAATACCATTTTGGTAATCCTTAACAGAACTGAACCATGGAGGGCGAGGTGAGGAAGGAAATGATGCTGTTCTCTTACCCACGAGGATAAGGGCAGTCAACCCCCCTCTCTCCCCCCTCATAATGAAGATGCCTCCCTTCAAGACGAGTCAGATTTGGGGAGCAGGAGGGGAGTGCCCCTAAGAAAGGGGAGACAGTGTGGATTTGCTCTCCATAGGGCCCAAGAGTAGGAGAAGAACCAGAGCGTGGAAGCTTTATAGAAAAGGTCTAAACTTCGAGGTTCATCCTGAACGTGACGACGGTTGAGCAGTTTGGAATTGGGGGGGCTCCGCAAATGGAGGAGGATTTCAAGCAGAGGCTGCACAGCTGTTTGTTTGGGCTGGCCCTGTGATTCCTGGCTGGGGGTGGGGGAAGGGGGCAGCTTGTACCAGAAGACCTCCAGGTTCCCTTCCAACTCTTTGATTTTATGATTCTATTTATATTTATTTATTTATTATATGCCAATCATTTCACTTATAGAGTGTCTCTGCTTCTAGGATTGAGGGGCATCATCTTTTAGTTTCAGTAAAGTGAAATGGCTAATTTGAAGGAAGCTTGTTTTAAGTTTTTTCTATGTTTAAGTGTTTGATTTGTCTCAAGAGAGACCCTTGTCATATTTTTGTTGTTAAATGGTTTCTAATCAATAAAACAAATCATATCGCCTTCATTTCTACCTCCAGACCTTCAGTCCAGAGCTTCCTGTGTTGGATTCAAGCCTACCAGAAGTTCCTCTCAGATTGGAAAAGGTAGGCAGTGGGTCTTCTTTGGCTTCTGGAAGGGAGGGGAGCAGCAAATTGGGAAAATTGGGGGTTCTTGGAATTGAAGGTACCAACGTGTTTCTTTCTGATCAGCAAAGTTGCTTAGAAAATGCTGGACCCTGAACAGTTGAATTTCAGGAATATCTTTGCTAGGTGAATGGAGTAGGAGAAAAAGAGAGCAAGAGCAATAAAGAAAGTTAACAGATACAAATCTGCCCTCTCTCTGTCACACACACACATTAGCTTTTTTAGTGTAGTTATACCTCTTTTCATAGCAACCTTCAACAGATCACAATAACTGAACCATTTCAAACTGGTTTACATATTTGGTATAAACCTGATTTGTGGACAACTTTAATCAGCTTAAGAACCTGCCCAGTGGAGAAAGAATAAAGGTGGGTACTGAACGGTTGCTGAAAATCTTGGAGACATTTTCCTCTCTCCTCTTTTTTTTTTTTGTTCTCTATTTTTAAGGAGGAAAAAAAAAACCCAGTCAGTCAGAAAATAAACCTACAGGGCAAATCCAAGACTTGATTGTCCACTGTTAAAAGTGGCTCCCAAATCTGAGCTTCTGCATTGGGGGAGGGATGCCCATCAGGACCTTCTCTCGGCTCGGTGGCCATCCCTGTCCTGGAGGGCATAAAAGATCCAGCTGCCCACAGTCACTTTCTTCAGATCACAGTCCTGTGGGAAAGCTGGCGGATGAGCTGGAGGTGAGAAACCTTTGCCCCAGGAGTCTTCCTTTCAGGCCCCTGAGTTCAACACAAAGCAACATCAGTGTTGTAAGTCACCCAGAGTTGCTTCGCAGAGAGATGGGTGGGAAGTAAAGTTAATAAGTAAATCCATTTCCCAAATGGCATTTGTGCTATCGATATTGCTGGCTGAGCTTCTGAAAAGATGGCTTTAGCTTTTCCGGCATGGTGCTTCTTCAGAGAGCTGAACTACTGCGTCCGTCATCCCCACTGAGGCTGAGGGATGCTGGTTCTGTCCTTCCTTCCAAGAAGTCAATAGGAAACATTGAAAGCGGTTTTCTCCCCATCAGTTCCAGTCCACGACACAAATCCACTGCTTGGGCCCCTGCTCTCCACCTTCCTCCAGAAGCCATAGAGCCAACCTGGCATGTAGCTCAGGTTCCTCAGCCTCCCCTCAGATTGGAATGGATGCCTGTTCTGAGTTGGGTGCTCCTGAGCGGGATGGTGGCTGATGCAGTGGTACTGGTTCCTCCCCTGGCTGAGAAGGCCCTCTTCAGTTTATGGTGTTCGGCCACTGAGGGGTCAGGAGCGATTTTGCCATCGGAGGGAGTTTCGCACCCAAGAAGCCCTTTCGAAAGCAGAGGGTGTTTTGTTGGGACTCTTCTTGGGATTTAATCTCTTCTCTGTTTCCTAGGGGCATTTTCCAAGGCCTGGCTTGCTAGGTTTTTTTTCTGATAACTTTGGGTAGTTAAAGGCTTGGACTCGGGCAGATAAGCCTGGAAGCTCTTTTCTTAGGCCGCTCAGCTCCAATTCTGTGTTCTGCAAGACTGTTGTACTCTATGATCAGAACAGCCTCCCTAATAAAAAGATTCAGGTTAAACAGTTTTAAATTATATTGTGATAAAGACACCTCTGCCAACTCTAAATACTTTTGTCAACTGAGTTCTTAGAAAAAAAATCCACTCATTTTTCTTTCCAAATGAGCTCCTTTTTCAGGATAGTTTGGATTCTGCTAATTGGAGTAAAACTCTGGTAACTTCCATGGTAACAACCTGGACTTTGTAAGTGGCGCTCAGAAGAACTGTGTTGGACCAAAGCAGCACCCAGGTCTCCTAGAAGGAAACAGGAGTGGGATGCGGGGCCTTTTGCTTCCAAATGAGTGTGGAAGGCCGAGGCATGCCTGTTTCTAGAGCTTCTGCTCTGCAGGCAGACTGTCCTGGCTTCCTGGAGAGACGGTGTTGCTAGGCAAGGCGGGATGTTTCAGTAGAGAGTCCCAAAATAAAATGTAAGCTGTCAGGTGCTTGCAGTATTCATCTTTCTTGTGATGCACATAAAAGTATAGTTTACTAGAATTATTTTTATACTTGTATCCTTATTTTTTAAAAAAATATTACAGCATTCAGTTGCAGCAGAAGTACCAAAACAAACATTTCTAAGTATTTCTATTGACCAGCTGTAGACTAGATAGAAAGCAAAAATGAGGTGTACTGTCAGCCAAGGGCCCTGGTGTGAAGCAGCAATGCTTTAAGTTGAACGTTACCTACAGAATCTGGGGAAGCAAAGCTCTGCTGGACTGTTGTAGCCAGAGTGATGGATGGGCTGGTTAAAGGGAAGACAGGAGACACAATTAAACTGATGAGAATACACTTGGCTCTCTTGTCTTTGTGTTTTAAAAAAGGTACTGTAGCATTTAAAACAAATGTTCTAAAAATGTTTTTCTGTGCATTTGCTTCTTTTTTTTAGACAGAAGACTTACCATCAAATTTAGCCTCAGATGGGATAACAGATGAGGAAACTTCAGGGAAGAATGGTGAGCAGGGCAAGAAATTGGGAATTGGTTTACCAAATCAGTCTGGAGAAGCTAAGCAGGGGTGGATCCATTTGGAGGGGAACCTCCCTTTCAGGTCCCATGTGGCTTACAGTATCTGTTCCATAGGAGTTGGTGTCCTCCAGATGACTTGGACATCACCTGCCATAGTCATGAGCCCCTGTGGCTCAAAGGAGCTAGGAATTTGAGTGTCTGACTCCAGTCCATTGGAGAGCATCCAGTTGGGAAGAACTGCCCCACAAGGGCCCGACCTACCACTGGCTCTCATGCACTGCTAGAGGGGAAATCCCTGAGCACCTGCGCTTTCCCCAGACAAAACTTTGTTCTTAGCACCTTGTTTTAGTTTGAAACTTTATTTGGGTGATTGAGTCTTTTTGTGCCTCTTATACAACATTTGGAGAGCAGAGAGAGGAAGAGAGCGATCGGACTTGTGCAGTGAAAGGTTGTGACTTTCCTTTCTGAAATGCAATCCTATTTTTAAAAGCAACTGATACCGAAGGGCTGAGTGGACAGAGCAGGAATCCCCCATCAGTTCTGACCTCACCCTCTGGCTTTCACTTTCCCAGCCCTTTGAGTCCTTTACGGATCTGAGTCTGAGACCTCTTCAGTGGGGCTGGAAATTGAGGGGATTGGCACCAGAGGAGAGATGTTCACAGGAAATATTCTTCAAAGACAAGATGGTAGCCCCAGCAATGAGATTGAAATTGCCAGTTTGTTTGCGTGGAGGCAGAGGTTTTGATTTCCTTACCATGCCCTCTGGACACCCCTCCCCCAGTCTTGGTGGTGGTGACAGGATCTCTTTCGCCAACTTCCTATTTCTGGACTTTGGCCTTTTGTTTGGAAGAGAGTCAGTGCTGAATTGGCTGTTAATCTTTTTTTATTTGATTGCAGTTTTGTTGTGAAATAACAGCGCATTGAAGGAATAGTAACTGTAACAATACTGAATGAATTTATGGAATGAATTTATGTTTTACTAACAAAGAAATATAGATCTATTTCAAGCTATTTAGCTCTCATTGGCTAGCCATACCCTTCTGGGATTTGAACTTGTATATTAGGTAGCTGTATTAACCTCTAAGCCACGGGCTCTCCTTTTTTCGGCTATACCAGGGGAAAGATTAAGTGGGGGTTTTTTGTCAGGGCAACCTGGCAAATAATTGGGTAGACCGGGTTGCCCTGACACCCCCCTCCCCTCCAAAAAACAACAGCAACAAAGGACCATTGATACCCTTGGAAGTAACTCGTTTGTCCAGGCAAGAAATCAGATATGGAAGGTGAACTCTATTTATTGCTGTTCTTGTAACCAGTTGGCGTCTTCTGTGGGTTCTTCTCTAAGGGTGGTAGGCAGGGCCCATCCTGCAGTGGCCTCTGAATGGCCGGCCTCGTGTTTCATCCTCCAGGGTCTTGTCTGTGCTCCCCTTGGATGGGCAGGGGGCCCGTGTTCCTCCCAGGACCACAAGCATTTGGCTCAGCTATTAACTGCTTATTAACTAGCTATTCCTCTCCCCACCCCACCCCAGACATGCAGCTGATTCAGTATCGGGGGAACCCTTTGCTTTCACTGTTCGAAGAAGCGCCTTCCAGTGAGGAAGATGGCCACCTGGGGAATGCCAGAGGGGATCTGCTGGGTTCCATGGAGAGCAACGAAGCAGCGCAGCGAGTCGTCAGCCCAGAAAGCCAAATGCCCCTGGATCAGCCCCTTCTCTCAGAAGACGTGAACGGCGAATATAAACTCTTCCCTCTTCTGCTTCTCAGCCCAGTTGCAAATTTCATAGAGGAAGCCTCAGAAATAGAAACAACTTGAATTGCTGACTGGGACTTTTGTAGGTCGCGGTTCTACTTCTCTTACTTTCTGCGGCTGAATTTCCTCCACAAAAAAGGAAAGCTATTTGTACCCCAAGAATGTAGTGTTAGGAAGGTATCTGCACGGCTGAAATTCCAAATTGCATTGATTTAAAAAAAGAGAGAGAGCTTTTGAACTATTTTATACACAAATATGCTATAAATAAGATTAATGTTTATATCTTAGTGTAAGATTTGCATAGGGGTTTCAGGTTGCTTGATCCCATGATAGTCAATACTATCATAATACATTTATTTTTCTTCCTGAACTGTTGTGTTGGAGATAGAATTATGTTGGATTTTTTGTAACTAATCATTCTTTGCTCCAGACTTTTGCCTCAGTCCTCACTACTCTGTCTTTGTCTTCATCTATGTCACCTTTTATGTATTATTTACCTTTACTTTTCCCCTCTAATTATTATTGTAAGTAATTACTGTTTCCTATGGTAAACAATATATTTTTAACATTTATTTTAAAATAGCGGTAGTATGTGTGCCTGCTGCATGTTTAGATACTTTGCAAAAAGCTTGTTTCTGATGCCATTGCATGTCAAATCTTCTGTTCCTAAGGTAGCTTTCCCACCAGTAAATAATGGAATTATTGAAGAAGAACTACCATCAAAGCCCCCCTTGCTCTTTAAGTCAACATTTTCTTGCCTAAGCCTGAACACTGAGGGTCTGGCAGGTGCACTTCTGATGCTCGGGACCTGATGCTCGTGGGGTTTATTGGTCCCAGACTGCAGATTCTCCTTTGCCCCTTGTCTTCAAAAGCAGAATTACGAGGCCATTTGGCATGCTAAGATATATAGAAAGATAACATCTTTTCTAGATGGGAGGACATCTCCTGAACTTGTTTGGCCCTTTGTCCATAAACAAAATATGGTGGCCAAACCCAACAGTCATCCCAGCACCCTTTAATTCCACATCATCCATGGGCAGAGCCATGGGGGTTGGAGCCATTTCCACCTTATTAGGGCTCCTATAAGTGGTAAGATCACTTAATTGCCTTCAATTATGCAGGCTTCCTTTTAAAAATAACTTGATTGTCTGAAAAATGGACTTGGGGCTTTTGCCTCTTGATTTCATGGATACAGATAATCCTCAACTTATGACTGGTTGCTTAGATTGAAGTTATAGAGGACCACCCCAAAAGATTCTTTTTAATATATTTGAATATTAATATTCTGTTCGAAAAACATTTTTACAGACTGGTTACGAAGTTCTGATAGCCAGCACACACACACACACGTCAGATGACTGCATTTTGATGCTTGGCAACTGGCTCATGTTCACAGTCATTTGCAGCGTCCCACAGTCACACAACCAGTTTATAACAAAATCCATCCAGCGCTTCTGCTTTTTGGCAAAAATATCCCATAGCAAACCAAGTTTTTTGTTAAGACTGTTGCCAAACGTCGTAAAATCAGGTTGGTCATGTGATACAAACATGACTGTCACAACGTATTCAAATGTTCTCCCTCTCCCTACTCCCAGGACCTACCCATTAAGAATTGGTCTACACCATAACATTGTAGATGGCCCACAAGGATACTGGGGTTGAGAACAATGGTCATACTCCTAGGTCTTGTCACAAGTGGACATGAGAATAGCTGATGGAATTTCTGTCCCAGGCCGCATCTTAAATCCCATCTGCCACCAATCCAGGACATCCATATTCTATCTAGAGGATCCTTTGCGATTGCAAGAGTGATAGGATGGGAAACAAGAATGATGTTCATTGTAGGTAAATGGGAAGTTCTACACTTGGGTAACATAACTCTTGGATGGAGGGTGCCTGTTTTGCAGTGGTGCACATGCAATGTTGGGATTCCCATCAGTCACGAGCCGAACATGAATCAGCTGTGTTACGCTATTGCCAAAGAGCAGACATGGAATAGTTGAGAAAGACTTAAATTCTGCTACGGTTACACCCTTTCCTGCAGTGTTGATTGAGCTTTAAAATATGACTCATGGTTAGCATCCAATTCAGTTGATTACATTTTTATTAGTTTATAAGTAACTCAAGGATGAACATACCCAATACTCTTTCCACCTCCTATTTTCACCATAGCAACCATGGTAGGTTGGGCTGAGAAAAGATTGGTTCAAAATCAACCAGACTGCTTTCATTCCTAAGGCAGGACTAGAACTCACCATCTTCTGCTGATTGGCACAAAGTCACCCATAAAGCTTTCTTTGGACATTGTTTAAATATTGAAAAACCTCTTTTTAATGGATTCCTACAGCTTGAAGATGACTACAAATGCTTAGGCCACAGAATACGCATATGAAATAATTGCAAAACCAATTTTAAATTAAATATATTCTTTTTTTTAAAGTTGGGCAGTGCAAAATAAGAGGCTTCAGTGTCCCTCTTGTTTTGATTCACTTTGTTCTAGAGCTGGTCCTTAAAGGACAGAAGTATCTTTGTGCATTAAAAGGTAGGCTATTTCAGAGCAGGGTTGGGGGGGGGGGGTGTCCAGACAACTATGATAGTAGAGATGGGAGCAACATGATGCAGTGTCTGGTCTAATATTTAAACCTGATGATTTTGAAAAACAGAAAAATACAACTGTTATAATAGCACCAATAATCATAATAGTAATGGTAATACATAGATTAGATTGGTCTACCCACATCGACTACAGGACCCAGGGGGTTCCAGAAGGAACTGGGTGTTATAGCCACAAATCGGTTGCGCAGTCCAGCCGAGCTCTTAGTCACCGTTTGGAATAGGAAGGAGACTGAGGCTCTGGCTAGGATTGCACCCGTGCGACTTCTCCTCACCCACAGACCTCTGTCCTGCATGGCATACAGAGGAACCGAGAGGGGTGGAACGGATGAAGAGAGATCTAGAACTTCCTCCTTCTGGAGGAAGACAAGGGATGAACTCAATCGAACACTGTTAAGAGCTGCTATTAAGGCCTACCTCGTGGCGATTCATGTGGCAAAGTGTAAATACTTCTCTGCGCTAATTGTGTCTGCAGATGACCAACCAGTGACCCTCTGGGGAAGGAGGAGACTGAGGTCCACCTGAACGGGCATGCTGAGGAATTGGATTTTCTGGAAGGCAAAATCGCTCGACTTCGTTACCAGTTAGATGCCGGCATGGCTGCTGGTCCTGTGAAGGCCCCTGTGGCAGGTTCTTGCTCTATTATCTGGGAACGGTTTTTGACCCTGTCACTCCTGAGGAAGTGGACAGGATCTGAAAGGAAATGAAAGCCTTCCCACACCAAAAGGAGGGTCCTACCTGTTTTTTCCTAACTTTTGGGAGGGTAGTTAGCAAAGAAGTGGATTCCATGTAGCACAGTGAGTGGGTAAATTACTTAAAGGACACAATGGAAGGAGCTGCAATGGTCTCCTTCCACTTCCTGTGGAGGCTTTTAGAAGAGGAGGAAGCCTGGTGGGATATGGCTGTGTGGGGCTTCATGGCAGCTGCTGGGCTGCTCTCCAATCTGAGCTGCTGTAACCCTCCCTGTGCTCTGGGGAAGAGACCTGCCTCGGCTTCTGTCAGGTTACAAAAGAGGCCAGGGATGCTTCAGCAGTGCTGCTTTGCTTTGGCCAAGACACTTAACTTCTTATTTTCTTCTGACAAGCAAAGAACCAAGTTCACCTCCAAGGCATCGAAATCACATTCACAGAACAAAATGTTGAATGAGCATTTGTCTGAGAGAACAATATGGTCTGTCCAAAAATTACCACATGCAGAGAGAATGAAAGGATGAGCTTTTCATTTCATCTGGGAGAAAAGCCTAGAAGCAAGCAAAGTTGTAACTACAGACCACACCAAACAAATCTTATTTCATTCTTCGAAATAACTAAATTAGTGGACCATGAAATGTTGTGGACATAGTATACTTAGATTTTAGTAAGGCATTTGACGAAAAAGACCACAACCTACTTCTTGGTAAGTTAGAAAAATGTCCTGACATTAGGAACAATTAATCAAGCTTCCAGTTCCGGTCCTGGTCAGCTCCAGCCATGAAAAAGGGTAGCTCCATTTTCGTACTGGTCTTCCCCCACCTGTGGGCTCCATAAGGAGCCTAGAGCCACTCTGTAGGAGCGGCAAAGTGACAAGGGGTGCCCGGAGTGGTCAGGGAGAGAGTGCAATTCTCCCGGAGGGTCCCTGGGCTGAAAGTCCCCTCAGCCATGGCAGGACGAAGAGGTGGTCAGAAATAGCTGTCACAAAGGCCAAGACAGCTACCTAGCCACCCAAGATCTAAGATGGATCAGGAGAGAAGTTGGTGTATAGTTGCGGAACTGGATGAGAAGATTTTTTCCTTTTGGATCTAAAAGATTTAAACCCCGAAAGACCATCTTAAAAGAAAGTATCCCAAATTTACTTTAACAACTGATTAAGTGGCAGAAAAATCTGGGGGGATGGGGAGCCTGAAGCTGAGATGGAAGGAGATTTTGAAAGAAAGGGCATCAAAAGACTTTCAAAAAGAAATCAGGAATTTGAACTTTTGTTGTAAAAGGTATTGTGTCTGAGAATAGGCATTTTTAAAGATGTCGGAATGATGGCCTTAAAAGATTTTACAAATCTGGAAATGCTGAATTGCTGAAATAGACAAGGACAGGACTTTTCAAGATTGATCCCCGCTGGAAATTTGACCCTGCAATGCCATCTGCCAATGGGAGAAGAACACTACACCCTAGCAAGTGCAAGTAGAGATCTAAACTTTACAGGACTATAAGGGTAATTAAACTTACTTACTAAAAGGGACTAAGGAGCTGGAGAAAGGAAAAAAAGAAATATTTTTTTTCTGATTGGAAAGAATACTTGAGAAACATAATTTAAAATGTGAGAACTGTGCATAGGAGACAACACAATATTGGACATACAAATGAATAGAGGGAAGGAAAAAAGTTTATAATGTTTCAACAAGAAGAAATGGACAGTTGGGAGGAGTTGATATTGTCAATGCGGGACACATGGAAAATGATGAAAACAGAACGCAAGGACTTAATGAACAGGCTGGAGACTATGGGAAAAAAGGGGAAACTGGTGCAAGGAGAGAAGAAGAAAAGACAAAATATCCAAATTGAGGGAGAAATGCATAAAATAGTTTTGTAAAGAGAAAAAGTAATTTTTCTCAAGATAGAAAAGAGGCAGTGGCATTAGATAAAAGGTTAGGAGAAAGGGAGAACAGATTGGGGAACAGTATTTTTAAACACATAACCTTTTTATTATTTTTTGAACCATAACATACACTTAATATGAAATTAGAGAAATACTTTAGAGAAGAAGGTAGGAAAAAGCAAGCTTAATATAAGTTGTTAGGAATGTTAAACTCTAACAGTAGTTGGGTAGGCAATATATAAACCAGGATTATCATTTTGTGAATTATGAT
>JAEANM010021282.1:0-11899 GCA_017656035.1 Myanophis thanlyinensis
TTGCGAGCCCTTTCCGTGGGGGACAGAATCTCCCCCCCCCCCACGACCAGCGATAACTCCAGCTGGCTGAATCTGGGCGCAGGAAACCACAGCCACTCGGTCTTGGAAGGGTTGAGCTGGAGCCTGTTCAAACCCATCCAATTCCTCACGGCCTCCAGGCAACGGCCCATCACTTTGACGGCTTCGTTGGGGTGGTTCGGGGTGGAAATATACAGCTGAGTATCATCATTTTTTTGTATCAGTATACAAGTCTAAATGCTATTATTATTGCTAATGTTGACACCTTAGCCATTGAGTTCAACAATTTGCATATCTTGCTCTAGATAGAAGCATGGTGTCTATTCAGGTCTTTTTCTCTAGAAGAGTTAACCAAGAAATTCTATTAACTCTACATTTACTGTCTTTCAGTTTTTTAATGGACTATCTAGGCAGATCTAAAACAAATACTGAAGTTAACTGCTCAAACTATGTTTTTTAAACAAATTGCTGAAACTAATTGCTGAAATGATTTCTAAAAATTAACTGTCAGAACAAATTGCTCAACTATCTCATGGTGAAAGTAATGATTTCATGGAAACGTATTTTTATCATGGTAAATCGATCTGCCATATTTAGTGTGGCTTATGACCTGAAGAGAACATGTTCTGATATCTTGTTCCAAGAATCCTAGCATTTGGATTGTATCAACGTGCAAAAAAAGAAAAGAAAACCAGCCTAGCAATTGTATTAGCCATGAAGAGTAAACAATCACCAAAATATTTTGATGGCAATTGAGGAGGGTGCAGAAGTAGGTGGGGCCAGGAGTGTGTGCTATTATTTTGTTAACAAGCGATGGGAAGGGAAAGGATTGAAAAGTATTTTCTTTATGATGTAGAAAAGCAAAGGAATTTCTGCTTCTATTTTTTAAACAAGAGTCATTAATGTGCAAATCAATCCTTTTGGAGCTTCCTCAAGTAGTTTCTCTTTCTGCATTCTTTTACTGTACACCAAACGTCAGTCACTGGAGTACCTACCTTAGTTCTTAAACCCACTATGGACATCACCTCAACAATCATCTCGGCATTATCTCCTTGTTCTCCACACTCAAATGTCAAATTTTATCAAACAATGTTTTTAAAAGTACACACCCAATCATTCTTCCCAAGAAGGTGCTGTGTATTGGTCAGGATTGTTTTCAAAAATATTGTGGTGACCAATTTCTTCCATTCTTTTTATTTCTTTAAGATGCTTTATGTTATATTTTCCTGGGATTTTGTCCAAAAAAGGGCAGGAAGTAGTAGTGCTTGTGATTTTCAGTAGTTGTGACTGGAATCCCAAAGAGTTGCTCCCAGGTCACCCAAAAAATGGTTTCAAAATAAATTCTAAGACTATGGAACACGATTTAGATCAGGGGTGTCAAACTCAATTTCATTGAGGGCCGCACCGGGGTAGTGTTTGACCTCAGGGGGAGGGATGGGCATGGTCAGGGAGGGCATGACCAGCTTGACATCATTTGTGTTGGGGACGCCTGTGGAGGCCCAAGCACTCTGCCAACAAAAACAGACTCCCAGCAATCCCCTGTCAGTGAAAACGGAGCTTGGGAGTGCCACTTGCAAGCTCCATTTTCAGCTCTACTGACCTCCTACAACCCTCTGCCAATGAAAACAGAGCTTGGGAGGCCACATGCTACTCTCCCGAGCTCCATTTTAGCTGGCAGAGGCACCACGGGCCAGCCCTTTGCTGTTGCAGGGCGGCCCTGCAGGCCAGATCTAAGCATCCCATGGGCTGTATCTGGCCCATGGGCCTTGAGTTTAATATCTCTGATTTAGATGATCTAGCTTTACGATGCCATTGGTTTATAATTTGTTTAAAGGCCCAGTTTAAAATGTTGCTGCTGACATTTAAATGTGAACCTCATGAGACCGATGTGTTTCTATGAAGAGCCTAGGATCACATGGTGAGGTGCCTAAGTGAATTATAATATATAATGGGGAAACAACCATGAATTGTTAATTATAAGGAACAGCAACAACAGTATTATATAGGGTGTAAATTTAGCCCATGCTAGTTGGGCAGCCAAATCAGAATCCTCACTTTTCACAACTGCAACAACAGAGCAGAACAAATATTTAAGGAATTGCTAGATCAATGTTTTCTCTTTGTGTCAGTCATAAAGCTATCAATTGCCTTAGTAATGACAGGCATTACTAGTTCTTAAATTACCTCTATTGAGTAAAAATCTAAACATCTGCCTACCTTTAATCTACTAAAGATTTAATAAAGGTCTACCAAAAAAAAACTCTTCCTAACACTTCAGAGGCTTCATCATGGTGTTTGTTCACCTTCCAAAGGAGACATTGGAATAGCTAATGTCCAGTAGTAAAATTTAAAATCAAATAAAGGCCCCTGCATTGGTTTGCTTTTATATCCTGTGTGTACACCTTATGGATGCTTGAGCTGCTTAATAAGCAATTAACATTAAGATTAATGTTAACAAGTTAAGACTTATTAAGAGTCTTTACACTACTTGTAAATAGACTAATTCCCACTGAAAAGTCCTGGCTGATTGGAACGTGGAGACCTTTTCTGAAAGCATCTGCTGAATGCAATTGCCATTATTTCATTTGCCATTAGGAAAATCTTCTTTTAAACTTATTATTTCTAGTATCCTCTTGTAGAATGAAACCCACAAGACTTCCCTCTTTTCTGCATTTCAGCCCTTCAAATACTTGAGGGCAACTATTGTCCCATAACTTCAGTGGTGGGATTCAAATATTTTAAGCACCGTTTCTCTGCCCTAATGATCAGCTGAACCAGCAGTTCTCCAAACTGCTTAGAAAGTTAACAACCGGTTCTAGCAAATAGGCGTGAACTAGTTGAATCCCACCTCTGCATAACTTCCTATTTTGTAGGCTGGACATACTCCCTCGTATGTTTAGTCCTTTCCAACCCTTCCTCATATCTGTTTTCCTGAAGTCACTTGACATCTTAATTGCTTTTTTCTGTACACTCAGTTCATTAATGTTCTTCCAAAGTTGCAGATCTCAGAACTGAATGTAATATTCTTGGAGTCCCCAGACTACACCAGAGTGATTATGACTGGCCTTGGCCCAGTCCAAGACCTTTCAATTGTTATGCAATCATTGTATTGTTCTGTAGTCTCATGTTTAGCTTCAGCAAAACCTCAGATTACTTTTGCCCAGCATAGTTTCCTTCATCTTATGCTATACTTCTAAATAGTGATTCCCTCCAGAGGTGGGATTCAACCGAGTTGCACCTATTCACTAGAATCAGTTGTTAACTTTCTAAGCAGTTTGGAGAACTGCTGGTTCAGCTGGTCATTAGGGCAGAGAACCAATGGTTAAATTATCTGAATCCCACCACTGGTACCCTCCCACTGGAACATTACCCCCATGAAGACAAAATTGGCTCTCACCTTAATACTCTTTCAAAAAGCCCTGGATAGATGATTTACCAGGGACCTTGGGTAACAGCTGAGTGATATATAGCCCTTCAAGTGGATTGCTTGATATGAGGAGGGATAAGTAAGGACTTGTTGAGTTTTGTCTTTGGGGATCTTAATTCTATAAGCTGCCTGGAGGTATTTTGAGTGAGTTGGGCAATCCTATACATTTTCTTAATAAATGAATAATACTTAGTTTTTCCTACAAAAAAATGTATATCAGGTTTACCTGTTCAAATTCATGTTGCTGGTTCCTACACACATTGTTGCAGTTTGTCATGATCTTACTTGAACCTTGATTCAATCTTCAGAGAGGTTTGCTGTTTGATCATCATATTATGTAAGATCCCATCCATGTTATTTATGAACATGTTGAGCAGTACTGGATCCATGATGTGGGGTGAGTTCAGAAGAGGTTTTAGACTTTCACTATAGGATTTCTGTATTTTTTGAACTTGCAAAATATCTGGAGTTTATTTCTATTGATTTTTTTTAACCTGAGATTGAAATATAGAGAAACATATAGAAAACAAATTTTCTTTGTTCCCTGATCAAGTTTCACAGACTAAGAAATGGCTGAATAGTAGCTGAAACCTAAGAAAGGAGGGTGAGAGAGTATGCAGTCCCGAGCTGAATTTCTCTTTTAAAAGTTTGATGAGACGATAATGATCCTGAAAAATATGCTGGGACATGGAATTTTGGATAAACACACACAAAAGAACTTTAATCCAGTTCTAGATCAAACAGATATTCTCACAGCTGAAGAACTAACAGAGTGGGCTTCATCTGTTGCTCCGAAGTTTAAGTCCGTATATTCATACAACATTAGGACTTTGACTGAAAGAGGAAGTAACAAATTCCTTTCTCCTATGAAGACTGAGGGAGACAGGATGGATTTATTACAATTAATTGGTAACACATTTCTATTTGGATTTTGACCAGAAAGTAGCCTTATTCTGGAGACTGAATCTATTCTATTTAATTAAACAACAATTGCTAAAAGATAAGAAACAAACATGGATGTTTGATCCAGGATGAACTACTTATAATTTTTGGAATAGATATAATGCTATGGTAAACTTTCTACAAGTGGTTTACAATTACAGTTTATTCACATAGAATTTTGAAAGTTTAACTTTGTTTTGTTTTAATATTATTATTCTTCCTGTTAACTACTTTGTCACTAATATAATATATAGAAGATAGTGCAATAATTTGCAAATAGATTTAGTACTTTAAAAATTTTGGGACGGCCTGTTTTGCAAGGAATGGGAACTAATGTCATAGTAATATATTAATCAGTATTCAACTAGGGGAGATAATGTGTTTTATATAACTTGGTCTTTTTTTGATGCACCTTTTTTTTAAACAAATGTTTGATTGTTTTGTGTTTTCTGTTTTTTTCTCTTCTTTGAATATTTTGTGAAATTTTGTATTTAAACTTTCTCTTCAATAGAAAAAAAATGCAAAAATATAAATTATCAGAGAGAGATAAGGTTCTCCAGTTATTAGGAAAAATTTCCTGATAGAAAGAATTATCAGCCAGTGGGAAAGCTTGATTCATAAAGTGGTGAGATCTCACTCATTGGAGGTCTTCAAAAAATAGGTTAGATAGCCATCTGTCCAAAACCATTTGTCCTTGGATTCCTCTATCCAAGAAGGAAACGTAGATGCTCTGTGATGTCTCTTCAACCTCTATACTTCTGTGCTATTGCCTTGAACAATTTAAATAGAGAGGAAGACTATCAAATGTCATCTATATGAGAGTTAATTATTAGTTGTAGCCATTCCTCTCACAGGCAACAGAGAGGAAGATGACTTCTTCTGTTGCCAAGTTGAGTTTCAATTCTGCTTTGAATAAACATTCATTTTCAGAAATCATTGCACCAATAAATAGCAACCATGAAAACATATAGTCTATAAAATCATTATCAGTAGCCTTTACATACTCAAATCTGGTGATTTTTTTTAAAAAAAGTGACATCTTGGACGCTGAAGGAAAATTAATATCTAAGCAAGAGCTTGAAAAGCAGTGGTAGAATTCAAATACAGTTCTGTGGGCATGGCTTGGTGGGCGTGTCTGGGAGGTTCATGTGACTGGGTGGGCAGTTTCTGGGTGACTGGGTGGGCAGCAAGGCAATAAAGATTAGGCTAGAAACAATACCAGAATTGGTTTTTTTTCCTGCCTTCCTTACAGGATTAACCCTGTAAAGTAGGAAAAAAAACAATGGGAGATTTCTTCTAACAACCGGTTCTCCGAACTACTTAGAAAATGTTCTAGAAATTGGCTAGAACCTGCTGAACTTCACCTCTGTATTATACTATCATGGTGGCCTCCATTGCAAATACAATCTACATATGATAAAGACATGAAAAAGTATGGCTTCTATAAAGGACAAACAACCTTTGATCAGATACTGTTGAACTCTGATGAAAAACTGATTAAGAAGATGTATAATTTCTTACTAAATTGGAAAATGGAAGATGAACAAGTAAAAGACACAATGGTACAATGGAGTGGGGGGGAAAATTTGGCTATAACATAGAATTAGAGAAGTGGCAAAACTTATGGGAAAGGAACTATACGTTAACAATGGCAACTTCTTATAAAGAAAATTTATATAAAATATTTTATAGATGGCATTTACCACCTGCTAGGTTAGCTAATATTTTTAAAAATACGTCTAGCAAACACACCCTTTATTCTCGAGTTAATATTTAACTATAATTAAGAGTCTTTGAAAATGCATAATAAATGTATATTTATGAGGAATAGATGAGGAAACATGTATCAACCATTAACAGCAGTAAAAAACCACATTATTGAGTGCTGTGTCATCACCAATGCCCTGTGCATCCTCCACCCTTGTTCTGATCCCACATATACCAGTTGAGGCACAGTCGGGGCTCCATGGGCCAAATTTGCCCCAGGTCGTGCCAAAGCCCATCAAGTTAACACCATGACTACAGTTGAACTGGATGTTGTTAGCTGCTGTATCATCAAGAATTTTTTTATGTGGTTCCACTCTCAGAGAAAAAGAAATCAGGTACCCTGCTTTGCATAATAGTTTTCTGGTCCATTCTCCCCACCTGCCAAAAAAGACATAAGCATATCTTTAGTATATCTCTAAATGAAACACTTGTCATCAAGCCAAGTGATTCAGGCACAATTGATAAAATTTTGGGCTAGGAATAGAACAGAACAGAACAGAACAGAATTCTTTATTGGCCAAGTGTGATTGGACACACAAGGAATTTGTCTTTGGTGCATATGCTCTCAGTGTATATTAAAGGAAAAGGTATATTCATCTAGAATCATAAGATACAACTCTTAATAATAGTCATAGGGTACAAATAAGCAATCAAATAATACCAGGAAATAATAATCAATATAAATCATAAGGATACAAGCAAAGTTATAGTCATAAGTGGGAGGAGAGAGGTGATGGGAACAATGAAAAGAATATAGTAATGCAGACTTAGTAAATAGTTTGACAGTGTTGAGGGAATTACTTGTTTCAAGTTGAAGTCTACTTTTTGCTATCATTACATAATTCTGGGTCAAAATTTGATATTCAACCTAATTCTTTGGTGCTATTATAGAAAAAAATGGAGGAAACAGGTCTTTTGGCAGCTGGCATAAACCCCTAGGGAAAATGGGATAAAGAATTCTTCCCTTGACCTCTTTCCCAAGACTTCTCTTAATCCATGTCATGTTCATAATCCATTACAACAGAGGCTTCTCATACCGCAAATTGTCTTACACTATTGTAAGCACCATTTTCCCTGAAAAAAAGAACTTTTCCTTCTATTACCCTTGAATGAATGACTTACCCACTAGTGAAGAAATGAGTCATTATTTAGCTAGGAAGTCCCCTGTAGAAATTCAGTGTCTCATTTTCTTATTGTAAGTCTGAGTTCTATCCCAGTCTCCCTTGTTACTTTACACATGGTGTTCCACAGGAAAACACAGTTCTTCCTCTGGCTGCCATGAGGCCCTTCATGTTTTATTTGGGGAGAGAGGATTGTGCAATAAAGAAAGTTGAAACAACATCAATGCTGCCCCTAATCCTGATTTGAGGCATTTTGATTGCTGAGACCTTCATTTGCAATTAACCTAATCTGCTCACAGATATCCACTTCCTTTCTTAGCCTAGTTTTCACTACTCTTTCCCATAGCTTCATTGTGTGGCTCAACAACTATATACCTCTGTAGTTGCTACAACTCTGCACAAGATCGGCACTAGAACATTTCTCCTCCATTCCTCAGGCATCTTCTCACTCTATAAAATCCTGTTGATCAAGCTAGATAGAAACTCCACTGCTGTCTCTCCTAGACACTTCCATACCTCCACAGGTATGTCATCCGGACCAACAGCCTTTCCACTCATCATTCTCCTGAGAGCCTTCCTCACCTCATCCTTTCTAATTAAATAATGACAAATAGGTAAAAGGTATTGCAAATGATATAGTTACTGTTGACTAGGAATCTTGAGAAAGCCTACAAAGTGTGTACATGCAGATGCATTGATTTTCCCTACAAACTTCTCAAGTCGTTGAAAGTCACCAGGAGAACACAATATCCTGAGACACCTGAGAACACCCAGTACCTCACCCAAAAATACAAGAAGTATCAAGAATATCTCTAGCTAATTTTGCTCTATTTTATCTATTGTAGGCCTATTGCATGCCAGCCTTTCTGGGTGACATCTTTATCTCTTGTGTGCCAGCTTTGCTGGGTGGCTTACTTATATAACAAAAAATATAAAAACCAGCATTTAGTGTTACTCAGGACTTTATTTCCTTTAAAGGATCCCGTTTTTGTTCAGCTGAATGAACACTTAAGCTTAAAGGCAACCTCTAGTCTCTTGTCTATAGATTCCAAACTATACCTCAGAACTGGAATAACGTTTTCCTCATTCTTTAATACACCAACAAAAACATGCCCTAGTGCCTAGTGACTGAATAGCCTGGAATTTGATTTTGAAGAGCTTTGCCCAGGATTCAAGTATATGACATTAATAGCAACCACACTCCTGTTCTTCATTAACAGCACTTGCACAATTAGCACAGCTACAGACTTTGTCTCCTCACAAAGAGAGTTATAAGAAAGGCACATAGAGTCATGAACTGCACAATGGGAGAAGTATGTGGGAGAGTAAAGTGCACAAGGGGTCTCGTTGGAATGAATGCATGCCAGGGAAGAACAACGTAAGGGAGCAAAAGAGATACACTTATTATGCCCACAAACTGCACAACTCAGGAATACAAAAATCTCTCATCCATGACTCAACGTCAGCAGCTCATTCAGAGAGGTCATCTCCTCTCCCAGTCTTCATGTCAAGAAAATGAAATATGATAAGAAAGTCAGTTACTCACGGTCCAACACTAGACTCAATTACTGAGCCATCGTCACAGAACAAGCGGATTCCATTCAAAGCTGTATTGTCATCTAGCCTTTGTTTGTCTTCCACCTAGGAAAATATGATCTTGATAAAGTTCTAGATCACCCTTTCTCCCCTTGATGTCCTTCAGGTTTCAATTCTCAGAAATGCCAACCTTTACCCATAAATATTGGACAATGAATTGGATCAAGATTAGATCTGACACACAACATTCCAGTCCAAATTCAATACATTTCTTTAATTATAGAATCAAAAGTGTAAAGCATTGACGCAATTACTTCTCGATTGCCTTTCGTGAAAGATAAGCTGAAGAACTAATTTCAATAGAAGGTTTAGAAGTAAAGGAACATCTGAAAAGTAAACGCTTACCTTCAGGGAGAAGCCATAAGCATAGCCAGAAGAGCAAAATGAAATTGGACCCCATTCACCCCAGGACCTCCCATTTGGCACCTTGATTACAGATTTATATTTTCGAGATTCGATATTCCACAGGCAGCAGGAGATAGTCAAGAGAAGAGTGATGCCATCAGAGAGATCCATGGAAACCAGTATCCTTCTTGAAACAGAAAGGTCTTCAGAAATTGCAGTGTCCTAGAGACCAAAAATCAGTCATAAAGTATCTGCAATACCACTCTCATGAAATCATGCTTTTCAATTCTTTTGTTTTGTGGCTTTGCATCATCCTTAATTCCAGGGAACTGCCTGGATTTGATCTTGGCATTTTCTTGGTAAGATTTTAGAAATGGTTTATCGCTGCCTCCTTCTGCATAGAGCCAAGATAGAGGGACCGATCCAGTTGTTTTGTACCTAAGACATAAGTTGAGTTCCCAGCCAGTGAGTTCCCAGCCTGTTGTCTTAACCAAACCTCCACAACTAGCATCTTACAGAATTTCTGGGTTATAGCAAGAAACCAAAAAGTTTGAGGTTAACAATAAACTCAAATACATAATTTTCACAACCTTGCAGAAATTACCAAATCAGTCTGAGTTGCTGAGGTGATACTAAGAAAACTATGCCGAGAAAAAAAATTGTATTATTTCCATAATTTGTACAATTTGTTGCAAGCCAAAATCCATTCCATCCTTCCTGTTTATCTCCTCTGCATTGCCTATACTAGAAATTTCAGACACTAAAAGTAACAAAAAGGTATAATTAGATAGATCCAAATTTGATATTTGACTTTTAGAGTCAAATAGAATCTAATTTTGGAATGAGAGATGAAAGCAGGCTGCTCTTGAAGGAGGAATTTATATATAACATTAACATATAACATGTAACATATAACAAAATACAGCATTAATACTAAACAGCACAATAAGTAAAACCAAAAAGTAGTAAATATATAATCACAGGATGATTTTGAGACAGTCATCCTCTCACCTCAAGATTCCTGCTGGAAAAAAAAAGAGGACTGAGCTCCTGAATGGAAGGAAATAAGTAAGTAAGTAAGTAAGTAAGTAAGTAATTTGCCTGGCCCCTTTCATTGAGAAAATCCTGCTTTTGGACTCAATGAAAATGCCCAGAAATTCTAGAAGGCCAGTTTGCCTTCTGACTCACGGATTGTATTGGGATTAGTCTTGCCCAGAAGGCCATCACTTTGTACATGCTAAACCAGCCATTTTGAAAGTGTGCCCATTAAATGTTTTCAACATTCCAAATTGGCACATGCACCAAAAGATTGTCTGTTACTCTCTTCATTTTTTTTTCTCCTTTCTTTCTCTGTAGCATTTATATTTCACACGCTATAGACTCTTTAGCTTTTGCTTTGCCTTCATTTCTCAGTCTCTCCCTCCTTCTGAAATGTAAAGGCATCTCTCGCTTTTATGTTCACACTAATACTTAGCGCAGGGACAAGTTATCCATATTCCACTAGAACCATATGTATTTTCTACTCTTCCAAGCAACTACCAGTAGATGTATGTAATTCTAACTCAAACACCCCTGATCTACTTTGACTGCCCTCTGCAACTATATTTACCGTCTTCTATGTGGGTCTTTCTCCAGAAGAATTAACAAAGAAATTCTATTGCCTCTACATTTACTGTTTTTAAGTTTTGAAATGGACTATTTAGGTGGATCTAAAACAAATGCTGACGCTCACTGCTCAAAATATGCTTTTTAAGCTGATTGCTGAAACTAATTGCTGAAATGGTTTCTGAAAATCAACGATCAGAACAAATTATTGAACTATATCATGGTGAAATAATAATGTCATGGAAACTTTTTCTAATCAGTTTTAGTCACTCTGCCATATTCAGTGTAACTTATGACCTGAAAAGAACATATCCTAATGTCTTGTTCCAAAAATCATTGTGTTTGGATTGCATCGACTTTTCCAGAAAACAGCCCAGCAATGGTATTAATCAAGAGTAGACAATCACCAAAACATTTTGATGGCATGTGAAAAGGGTGCAAAGTAGGTGGGACCAGGAGTGTGTGTTGTTATTTTGTTAACAAGAGATAGGAAGGGGAAGGATTGAAAAGTATTTTCTTTATGATGCAGAAAAACAAAAGCATTCTGCTTTTATAGCTTTATTTTTTTTTCTAGTATTTGTTTGGAAACTAGTTGAGTTCAACAGGGGTATTTAATGTGCAAACCAATCCTTCTGGATCTTCTTCAGGCACATTGTCTTTCTGCATCCTTTATTTTATATCAAAAGTCAGTCATTGGAATACCAACCTTACTTCATAAACTCCTGTGGGCACCACCAACTGTTTCCTCAGCTATCCTCTCCTTATTCTTCAGACTCAAATGTCAATTTTTATTAAACATTTTTTTAACAACGGATACTCAGCAATTCCCCCCCCAAAAAAAAATTTAAAAAGATGTTCCTCTAAAATTTCTTTAGTTATGTGGGTTGGTCAGAGTTGTTTTTTTAAAATATTGGAATGGCCAATTTTCTTTCTCTTCCTCCTTTCTTTTTTTTCTACTTTTGTGTTGTACTTTTCGTGTTACCATTGCCCCAGCGCCAGCGCCCGAAGACTTCTGGTGACTTCTGGGAGCTGCTGACCTTCCGGAAACAGCATGAGGACTTCCGGGTGCTGCAAAGGA